>OY992884.1:14227402-14282402 GCA_963921405.1 Cepaea hortensis
GTGATCTCCAGGCTTGACTATCGGTGATCAGTCTCTGAGTCAACCTCATGTGAGTTTAGATGAAAGCACATTCATCACATTCTGGTAATGGCTACGCACACCATTTACCAATTTCATAGTTTGGGAAATATTGTACACATATGAAGACTTTTATTTGTTTTGTTTTTTTGTTGCTCTCACTCGCTTTGAAGTCAAGCGTAATCCACACACACACTACTTCTAGTAGTGTTGGACTGAAGTTTGCGTGTGTATTAGCTTTCCCCATTAACAGTGCCCCTCGCCATCGGGCGAACCCATTTCGACTTCAGAGGTACGTGTAATTTACGTCCCCAAGTCAAGGACAATAGTTCAGCAATGTAGTCCAACTTTCCAGTGTAGGGGTTGAACCCCTGACCTCGGCATCAGCACAGCGGATATTTAAGAACACGCGTTCTGATCGGTTCGGCCATCCTGACCTACCATAAGACTCATGATTCAAACTCAGCTACAATAGTATCCTAAAACATTTACCCTAAGGTAATATATTACAGCCGGCTCACCTGGCCGAGGGGTTAAACGTCTTTCTCCGTAATCCCGTGTACTCTCGTGGGTAACGTGACGACGGCGAGAATATGTTGGGGTTATAACCGTGTCGGTAGCTTACGGAGTATGTGAGCCGGTCGCTCAGAAAGCAATGGCAAACTACTGAGCGTAATCTTGCCAAGAAATCAACAATCAGCTGAAAGATGCTGATGTTGCCAGCGATGTCCTGTAAAGGATATGCGAAAAAAAAATATATTACAACTGAAGCAAACAACAACAGTAAGAAATATGCACACAGTACGCAACTTATAATAATAATAATAAAAACAACAACAACATCACAATGACCCTGCTGTGTTATAGCCAATGTAAACACCATAAATACGTATAGCAAAACTGTTTTAAAATATGCAGAAGAAATGCCCATGGCATAACATGATAATCCCACTTTTGTGAGTGCAGAGAATGGGCAGCACTGAGTTTGAGGTGCAACAACTGATCCAGAGTAATACACACCAAGGTGACATAGTCATCTATACTGATGGGTCAGTGGTGAGAAACAGACAGAGTAGTTTGGGGTTCCATTGCAAAGGCTAATGGACTCTTCTTCTTCTTCAGCGTTCCGAGCCATTGAGGTTCTTTGCTGCAAATACAATCTGTCTCCATTCGTCTCTCTGGTGGACCTTCTCTTGCCAGTCGTTGATTCCAAGTGCTTGTAGGTCTGTACATGTATTATCTCTCCACCGCCATCTTGGTCTACCTCGGGGTCTACGGTCATTTCTTTCCTGAGTGTAAGCGAGTTTTGTTTCCCTATTATCTTCCATTCTTTCCATATGCCCCAGCCATTGTAGTCTATTAGCCTTCATGATACTAGTGATTAGCGGGGACTTAAACAGATCATAAATGTCTTTGTTACTTCTTCTTTTCCACTCTCCACTTTGTGTATCCCTAATGGGTCCAAAGATGCGTCTTAAAATTTTGTTCTCAAAGGTTTGTAACAAGGCTTCGTCTCCTTTCGTTGTACTCCAGGTTTCAGAGCCATACAGCACAACTGGTCTGATCAGTGTTTTGTATATTGTGATTTTGGTGTTACGAGATAGCGCCTTTGATTTTAGTAGATGTTGTAGTGCATAGTATATCTTATTTCCAGAGTTGATTCTAGTTTGTATTTCTTCCCTTATGATGTTGGAGCAGTTGAAGATTGTACCCAGGTATTTGTATGTTTCCGTTATTTTAATGGTCATATTATCTATTTGTATGTGGCCAGAGTTTTTAGCCATTCCGTCTCTTGAAATTACCATATATTCTGTCTTATCTTGGTTGATAACCAGCCCCATCTGTTGGGATTTTTCCTTTAAGTGAGTCAATATTTCCAATGTCTTTTGTTCACTTTGCCCTATAATATCTATATCATCTGCATAACCAAGCAGCTTGGATGTTCCTCCAATATCACATTCCTCCTTTACCTTCCTTACAACTTTCTCTAGAGCCAGATTGAAGAGTAGCGGCGATAGTGCATCACCCTGTTTCAAGCCAGATGTTATTTGGAAGGGGTCTGATTTCCTGCCTTTATATGTTACTATATTATAAGTATCTTCCATGCATAGTTTGGTCATGTTGATTAACTTCCTTGGTATTCCAAATTCCTGCGTAGCATTCCATAGACTATTCCTATGGACACTATCATAAGCCTTTTTAAAATCCACATACATGTTATGGAGATCTCTTTTATATTCCCAATGTTTCTCGGCTATTTGTCGTAAGATAAATATCTGATCTATTGTTGATCTGTTTTGTCTAAAGCCCGCCTGGTAGTCACCTAATATGTCTTCCGAATAAAGTTTTAGTCTATTTAGTAATACTGCGGATAGTATCTTATAGCTTGTGGACAGTAGTGATATTCCTCTATAATTTCCACATTGGAACTTGTCTCCTTTCTTAAAGATAGGTATCAATAATGACTCTTTCCAGTCATGGGGTAATTCTTCTGTCCTCCAGATTTTTATTATTAGTTCGTATAGCTTTAGATGTAATGCATGGCCACCTGCCTTTATAAATTTAGCAGCAATTCCATCAGTAAAGGCTAATGGACGATTCTTAAAAAAAAAGATAATCGGCATATAAGGTTTACGACCTCCAGGATGAGAATGGAGGTGAAAGCAGTCACAGCGGCATTCCGTTGGTTAGAGAAGACCACTGCAACACACATTGTCTTCATCACGGACTCGAGGCGTATACTTCGTAAAGTGGAGAAAGGAAGGTTTCTTGTGGAATGGCTCACCTCGCTTTAGAGGTCACAGATTGTGAGAATTGTATGGATTTTCCCCCCTGGCCATACGGGTTGTCGGGAGAATGCACATGCTGATAGGCTGGCAGGGAATGCACCTCGTGGTGGTAGATTATCTATGGACAAGGGAAAGGTGGTCGTGTGCCCGTGGGACCAGGTGAGGAAGGCGGAGGAACAAACTGAGAACCCGTATGTGGCAAGGATGAGATTGCGGAAGATTGGCAGGGGTTCTGGTATAATCTCAAAACTGAATTGGACGACCAGGAGAACTATCAAACAGATGGCGGTGGGAACGATTTGTAGTGTCACTCTTCGATGGCTGTTGAACGAGGGAACGGAGCGCGTATGGGAATGTCATGAGTGCAGTTATGTCAGTTCTTAGCTCAACTCAACTAAACTCAACTCAACTCAACTCAACTCCCACTTTTGTTGTAAGATTACCATAAGCCCGGTAGCACAACTACGATGGTAAGTTAATAAATAAGTCCCAAATGGCTGTAGAAAAATAACTGATAACAACTTGAAACTAGTTTATTTTTATACATACATTGTCCCTTTATTTCTTATCATAATTTCCACCAACACTGATGCACCTATCTCATCGTCTTATCAGTCCTCCCAAACTGGCTACTTAGAACTGCGTGCTATGTTTTCATTTACCTGCCATCCCACAGACCTGTGTGACTTATTTATTGACTCGCCCTCGTAACTTTTTCTACCCAGCTATGCACCGCCTTACAGGAAATCGCTAGGGGCTAAGTTCACTGACAACCCACCTTGGAGGGAGACATTTCGCGAGTGACGCGGAAGTTGAATGTGAAGTTAAAACCTGGTTTAGTCCTTGAAGAACTTGTTCATTAGTTTTTCTGTCTGTCCATGATATTCTTTGCATTTCCTCAGAAACCACATTTCCACAGCCATCAGATGTTTTTCAGCTTTTCTGCTCATTGTCCACGCTTCACATCCATATAAAAGTACAGGTTCTATGTAGCACTTTAACACTGTTTTTCTCGTTTCAATTGACATCTTTTTATTGGTCAGTATGTTTTTCATCTTGCTAAAGGCTACTTTTGCCATGGCGATTCTTGTTCTAATCTCTTCAAAGCATCTCCCATCAGATGTTATGACTATTCCGAGATAGTTGTACCGATTTACTTGTTTAAGAATATGCCCATTTACTTGTATATTCCTCCCCACGGCGCTTGACGGCAGAAGTGGAAGATGATGATGATGATGATGATGATGACTTGTATATTACATTGTGGTATTTCTTCCTTCCTAGTGACGACCATAATCTGTGTCTTCTTACAATTCAATTCTAATTCTAGTTTTTCACTGTGTGCAACAACCGCATCTACTAAATTTTGCAGGTCCTGTTCATTGTCTGCAATCAAGACTATGATATGCGTATCTAATGTTATTGATGTATCGTCCCCCTATGATGATTCCTTCTATATCTTCTATATTTCTGAAAATATGTTCACTGTATAGGGAAAAAAGATCTGGAGACATTACACATCCCTGTCTCATATCTCTCTTAATAGGCTAATATTGACCTACCTCATTATCAATTCTTATGGCAGCTTCTTGTTTCCAATATATGTTTTTTACAAGTCTAAGGTCTTGTCCATCAATTTGTAGATCTTCAAGCATCCTTATCATGTCGACATGTCTCACTTTATCGAAAGCCTTTGTGTAGTCAATAAAGCAGAGGTGTAGATCTTTGTTTACTTCTATAGAACGTTCAATTACTGTTCTCAGTATGTACACAGCATTTACTGTACCCTTGCCTTCTATAAACCCACATTGTTCCTCTCCTATTACAGCTTGTATTTTCTTCCTAACTCTTTGCATGATAATTCTTAGCAAAACCTTCGTGACGTGACTCATTATACTAATTGTTCGATGTTGATCACATTCCAAAGCTCCTGATTTCTGTGGGATAAATACAGAATTACATAATTCATGAGGTGTATCTCCAGTATCATATATGGTATTCAGGAGTCTGGTAGCTTTATCTATTCCGTATTCTTCTAAAGCATTAGTCATTTCTGTTGTGATGCTGTCTGAACTAGGGTCTTGCCAGATTTCATATGGTTAAGAGCATTCTGAACCGCCATCTTCAAAATTGATGGTCCTTTATTATTATTTTGAATATCATACTGTTCTTCTCTGTTATCATCATAAAGGTATTTCACATAATCTGACAATACATATAAAATATGACCTTTTTCTATTATGATTTTTCAATATTTTGTCTTTAGGCAGCCTACTGATGTATGTGTTCTCTGATTAGTAAGCTCCTGAATTCTTTTGGGCATTAGTTTGGTATTTTTACTGTTGTGTTGTTTTTCAATTTCTGTGCAATTTTTCTCGAGCCATGCTTCTTTTGCCTCCTTACATAATGTTCTGACTTTTCTGTGAATTTCTTTATACTTGGCAGGATTATTTTTGTTTTGTCTTCTTGTTTCCATTAGCTGTAACATTTCATCAGTCATCCATGTATGACGACTCACTTTCTTTAATTTTGGAATATTTTTTTCTACAGCTAAACTGACTGAATTCTTCAAAATTTTTCATTGATCATCCACATTTTGAAATATGGTCTCTAGATCAGACAATATATCAAATTTGTTCTTTACTTCTATGTTAAAATTATCTTGTATTTCTTTGTCAGTTTTCAATATTTGCTCAATATTTGCTTTTTAGTGTTTCCGGTTGTATACTTGACTTTCTTTAACTTTATCCTCAGCGTGCCTGTATATGTATATATGCATATATGTATATATGTGTATATATATACAAGTTAGAGCATTGCTTTGCTGATCGGCAGCTTCTGCAGCTTGTCTTGTTCCAGATGTAGGGGTGTTACCTTTCCTCTGGAGTGAACTAGGCAGGCCGAGAGAGGGATCATGCTGCATGGGCAACGCATGATCTCTATATTTTAGCCCAGGCTTTGTGCTATGGAGAGGCAATAACTGCATCCCTGGTCTTAACTGGTCTCGGAATCAAAGCGAGAGGCAACTGTTACGGGTTATAAGTCCTTGTCAGTTGGCGTAGACATGGAGCGCCACGCGTTGCCTCTGACGGTGGGAGACACCTAAAGGTGTCACTGATCAGCTACCGCCCGCCTCAAGCTGGGCAGCCCCCGGCCAATTGGGTGCTGATCCGCCACAGCCTGCCTGCTTCAATGGGTGCTTGGGGCTAGGACAAAATCTGAATTGCAGGCCGTAAAACCAATGCACCAGGTACAAACAAAAATAAAAATAGAAACCTCAAGCTACGGCTTGCAACCTGGAACGTGAGAACCAAGTGTCCAGGATTTTCCACTGACTTGACCAATATTGACGATGTGAGAAAAACGGCTGTGATTGATGCCGAACTCAATCGTCTTAACGTTGATATTGCTGTCCTGCAGGAAAACTCGCCTCGCCGAGGAAGGGTCACTCAGGGAAAACAATTACACCTTCTTCTGGAAGGGTAGAGGGCAGGCAGAAAAAAGGCAACACGGTGTGGGCTTTGCAGTGAAGAATTCGCTACTGGGAATGATTGAAATTCCAGCAGGAGGAAATGAAAGACTATTATCCCTGCGCTTGGCAACCTCTTGTGGGTTTGCCACCATTATTACTGCATATGCACCGACACTCGATTCCTCTGATGATGTGAAGGATTCGTTCTATGAGGAGTTAGACTCCGTGATCAAGGCAGTTCCAAAATCTGACTACATTTATATGCTCGGTGATTTCAATGCTCGTGTGGGCAAGGACTCGAGTTCATGGCCAGTGTGCCTTGGAAAATACAACATCGGTCGCATGAATGAAAATGGGCAAAGGCTGCTGGAGCATTGCACCAGTAATGACCTATATATTACAAACTCCTTTTTTAAAACAAAAGAGATGCATAAGGTCACATGGAGACATCCAAGATCCGGCCATTGGCACCAGCTGGACTTCATCATCACACGGAGACAACTTCTGAACCATATATCATTGACTCGAAGTTACCACAGTGCTGACTGTGATACGGATCATTCTTTGGTTGTTGCAAGAGTTAGAGTGAGACCAAAGAGAATATACACAGCTAAACACAAATCTAGCCCCAGGATTAATATTATTAACACTCACGATCCTGAAAAGTGCTTTCAGTTTCAACAGCAACTTGAAGACGCTTTCACTGATATACCAAAAAATTGTACAGTAAATGAAAAGTGGGGTCAAATTAAGGAAACTCTTTATAAAACTGCCGTAGGGGTTTACGGCACTGTGGATCATAAGAGGCAGGACTGGTTTGCGGCAAACAGCGAGACTCTGCAGCCCTTGATTGATAAGAAGAAGAAAGCTCTCTTAAGAAACAAGGAAAGACCAACGCGTAACACTCTGAGTGAGCTAAGGCAAGCTAGGAAGGATGTGCAAAAGGCTGCCAGGCAGTGTGCAAATGATTATTGGATCAAGTTATGTGAGTCCATTCAAATTGCAAGTGATAAGGGAAACATAAGAAGCATGTATGGAGGAATAAAGAAAGCCTGTGGTCCAGTGATCAAAAGAAGTGCACCATTGAAAACCTTGACTGGAGAAATCATCACTGATAAGAAACAGCAGATGGACAGATGAGTAGAGCACTATTTGGAGCTTTACTCAAGTGAGACCAAACTAGCGGATGATGCCCTCAACGCCATAGAGGCTCTACCAACTCTTGACCACCTGGACACACTTCCCACCATAACAGAAGTTAAGTGTGCTATAAATGAACTTGCATCTGGCAAGGTTGCAGGTAAGGATGTTATTCCAATAGAGGATATCAGGAGTGGGCAAGACACACTCACTATACAGATCCACCAGCTAATAGAGCTATGCTGGCGAGAAGAACAAGTCCCACAGGATTTCAAAGATTCAAGCATCATAACACTGTACAAGAACAAGGGCGATCGGAGCGACTGCAACAACTATAGGGGTATCTCACTTCTATGTATTGTTGGAAAAGTATTTGCCAGAATTGTTCTGCGCAGACTTCAAGTCCTAGGAGATCAAGTCTACCCCGAATCACAGTGTGGCTTTCGACAGAACCGGTCTACCACTGATATGATATTCTCATTGCGACAAATGCAAGAAAAATGCCGTGAACAGAATCAACCACTGTTTATTGCTTTCATCGACCTCACAAAGGCATTTGATTTGGTCAGTCACGAGGGTCTGTTCAAGGCACTAAAGAAGATTGGCTGCCCACCAACTCTTCTGTCCATTGTGGAATCGTTCCACACAGGCATGAAGGGTATAATCAAGTTTGATGGTGCAACTTCTGAAGAATTTGAAATCAAGAGTGGAGTTAAGCAAGATTGTGTACTAGCTCCCACCCTCTTTGGAATATACTTTTCACTTCTACTGAAATATGCCTTTCGTGATCAGGATGGTGGTATATACATTCACTCACGCTCAGATGGTGGCCTTTACAATGCTCAGAGATTGAAGGCTAAGACCAAAATTAGGAGGGTACTGATCAGAGAGTTGCTTTTTGCAGATGATGCTGCAGTTACGACCAACTCTGAGGAAGAATTGCAATGTCTCCAATGCTTGTTCTGAATTTGGTTTAACAATTAGCAAAAAGAAGACACAGATTATGTCACAAGGTGCACATGGGGTACCATCAATCTTTATTGACGACGCCGAACTAGAGATAGTAGACCATTTTACATATCTAGGATCAGTGGTAAATAGCAAATTATCCCTAGATTAGGAAATCAACACCCGGATTGGTAAGGCAGCAACAACAATGAACAGGTTAAGAAAAAGAGTCTGGGAGAACAGGAAGCTTACTGCCAAAACAAAAGTCCTTGTCTATCAAGCCTGTGTCCTTAGTACTCTTCTCTATGGCAGTGAAACCTGGACAACTTACACCAAGAGAAAAATTTACACAGCTTTCATATGCGGTGTCTGCGAAGAATTCTTGGTATTAAGTGGCAAGACAAAATCACAAATACTGAAGTATTGGAAAGATCAGGTTGTGTGACAGTTTATTCCATGCTCAGTCTTCGTAGACTTAGATGGATAGGACATCTTAGGAGGATGGATGATGGTAGAATACCAAAGGATATCTTTTTTGGTGAATTACAGATGGGTAAGAGATCTCAGGGTCGGCCTCTACTACGATACAAAGATGTGTGTAAGCGGGATATGATTGATACAGGCATTGATAATGCACATTGGGAGCAAGTCGCCGCTGAACGTGTTGCATGGAGGGCAAACATCAGAAATGGAATAAAGACAAAGGAGAAAATTATTGCAGATAAGTCACACACTGAGCGTTTGAGACGTAAGATGGTGCATGATGGTGGAAATGACCACGTGTTCACATGCACCCACTGTGAACGGACATTTACAGCGCAAATTGGCCTTATCAGTCACACTCGCTACCGCCATAGGTAAAAGTTATTATGCCTTTTTAAAGCACAAACTATCGTCTGTCAAGACGGCAAGGTGCCAATGTGTGTATACAAGTGTAACCCATAAGTGCTCCGTTCTACTCCTAACTCATGACTGAGTCCGGAGAATCTCAGCTCAATGCACGAACTCCGTGGTGTCCGCCTCGAGTGCTGGAGGTCCCGGGTTCAAGCCCCTGTGAGGGCCGTTTTTTTTTTTTATATTTACGTGGACTTCTAGTAATAAAATTTCCCCTGATCTGTGGGTAGTGAGATCTGATGCCCATGTAGCCTAATGGCGTTTCCCGGGCAAAATTTCGTGTAAATATCTACCCAAAGTATTTCAGGATCCTCGAAGGTGCTACAGAGTTCGTGCACTGAGCTGAGATTCTCCGGACTCAGGTGTGAGTTAGAAGTAGAATGGAGCACTTATGGATTACACATTGATACGCATTGATAATGCACATTGGGAGCAAGTCGCCGCTGAACGTGTTGCGTGGAGGGCAAACATCAGAAATGGAATAAAGACAAAGGAGAAAATTATTGCAGATAAGTCACACACTGAGCGTTTGAGACGTAAGATGGTGCATGATGGTGGAAATGACCACGTGTTCACATGCACCCACTGTGAACGGACATTTACAGCGCAAATTGGCCTTATCAGTCACACTCGCTACCGCCATAGGTAAAAGTTATTATGCCTTTTTAAAGCACAAACTATCGTCTGTCAAGACGGCAAGGTGCCAATGTGTGTATACAAGTGTAACCCATAAGTGCTCCGTTCTACTCCTTACTCATGACTGAGTCCGGAGAATCTCAGCTCAATGCACGAACTCCGTGGTGTCCGCCTCGAGTGCTGGAGGTCCCGGGTTCAAGCGCCTGTGAGGGCCGGTTTTTTTTTTTTTTTAATATTTACGTGGACTTCTAGTAATAAAATTTCCCCTGGTCTGTGGGTAGTGAGATCTGATGCCCATGTAGCCTAATGGCGTTTCCCGGGCAAAATTTCGTGTAAATATCTACCCAAAGTATTTCAGGATCTTCGAAGGTGCTACAGAGTTCGTGCACTGAGCTGAGATTCTCCGGACTCAGGTGTGAGTTAGAAGTAGAATGGAGCACTTATGGATTACACCCGTATGCTGTGATGTTGATCCGTCGACTAAACTAAACTAAACTAAACTAAACTAAACTAAACTAAACTAGTATTATAGGCATATTATATTAAATGCACCTTTTGAGGATGACAATTTTGTAAGGGGGAATTCTTCTTTCGTTCACTGGAAAGGGGGGAATGATATTCTGACATATGGTGAAAGGGTGCATGGGCCAAAAATAGTTGAGAACCACAGTAGACACTAATCTTCTTCTTCGTCTTCTTCTTCTTCAGCGTTCCGAGCCATTGAGATTCTTTGCTGCAGATACAATCCGTCTCCATTCGTGTCTCTGGTTGACCTTCTCTTGCCAGTCGTTGATTCCAAGTGCTTGTAGGTCTGTACATGTATTATCTCTCCACCGTCTTCTTGGTCTACCTCGGGATCTACGGTCATTTATTTCCTGAGTGTAAGCGAGTTTTGTTTCTCTATTATCTTCCATTCTTTTTATATGCCCCAGCCATTGTAGTCTATTAGCCTTCATGATACCAGTGATTAGCGGGGACTTAAACAGATCATAAGTGTCTTTGTTACTTCTTCTTTTCCACTCTCCACTTTGTGTATCCCTAATGGGTCCAAAGATGCGTCTTAAAACTTTGTTCTCAAAGGTTTGTAACAAGGCTTCATCTCCTTTCGTTGTATTCCAGGTTTCAGAGCCATACAGCACAACTGGTCTGATCAGTGTTTTGTATATTGTGATTTTGGTGTTACGAGATAGCGCCTTTGATTTTAGTAGATGTTGTAGTGCATAGTATATCTTATTTCCAGAGTTGGTTCTAGTTTGTATTTCTTCCCTTATGATATTGGAGCAGTTGAAGATTGTACCCAGGTATTTGTATGTTTCCGTTCTTTTAATGGTCATATTATCTATTTGTATTAGACACTAATAGTATATATATATATATTTACCTAGTTTAGCCGAGATATCTGCGGCTAGACCCCTTACTGAGGGCACAGTGAGACTAATATTATATATATATATATATATATATATATATATATATATATATATATATATATATATATATATATATATATATATATATATATATATATAACTAATATCCCTTCGGAAGGCTTCTCCGGGAGGCTGCCTGTACTTGCGTCTGAGGATGTTGGCAAGGTCCCCATATGTATTTATTGTTTTTGTCCCTAACCAATCATTGCGGTGAAGGTTTACTTTTCTAAAACCTAATTCATCCATTGTTTTATTCCTTTTTTGGGGGATGAAAGATTTCTTCTGGTTTTCACAGAAGCTTTCCATGACAGAATGATGAAAAGTATTATAAAGTATTTCCAAATTAGGTATATATTTGCTTAAGTCCATTGTTCTGCAGTTTTGTAATCACTAGAAAATAAATTACTTTCTATTACAGGAAAATGGCAGACAGCATTATGCAAAAGGCACTGAATTTGATTTTGATTGGAAAGACAGGGGAAGGAAAGAGTGCAACGGGAAACACTATTCTTGGTCATCGCATGTTTACTGAGTCTTCTAAATCGACATCAGAAACTAAAAATGTTGTTAGTAAGTTCACGCGTTTCGACAACTTTTCCGTCAAAGTTGTGGACTGTCCAGGCTTAATGGTCACAGATGTGGACAGTGGTGAAGACAAGACAGCAGCTGCCTTAAATATGGCCACGGCACTTGGTATGTGCAATGGCGGTGTTGATGCATTTATTCTGGTCATAAGACGTCATCGTTTCACAGAAGATCAAATCAAATCATTAGATGCGCTGATAAACATATTCGGAGACAGTTATAAACGAAATCTTATTGTTGTTGTCACTCACGGAGATCATTTCAAGGAGGACATGGAACATGAAGGCAGCGATGACATGAGTTTTAAAGAATGTTGCAGTAAAGAAAGTGGAACTTTCAAACAGTTATTTGATGACTTTAGTGACAGATTCTTGCTGATTAACAACAGAGAAAAGGATCCACAAAGAAATGAGGCGCAGAGACGAGAAATAATTCAGCTTGCGGATAGCTTGAGAAAACTGAACTGTAGATACACCAGCAAGAGTTTTGAAGAAGCTAAAGTTACAAGAGATAAGTTGATCGTTCAAGAAAACTTGCCGATGTTGAATGAAAGCCTACAGATGAAAGTTGGTCTGCTGGCATCAGATTTACTTAAGCTAAAGGAAGCACCATCGGATAGAGAACAGGAAAAGATTCTCCCAAAATTCGTGAGAAAAGAATGCGTATTACAATAGAACCCCATTTAAGCGAAACGCAACTTGGATTTAGGATAAACAAAGGATCCACAGAGGCCATGTGTGATCTTAGACAACTTATAGAATTCAATGAAATACTCTTCTTAGCCATTGTAGACCAAGACAAGGCATTTGTTAGAGTAGATAGAAACAAGCTGTGGGAAATCGTTAAACAAAATGGAGTGAACACACATCTAACAAACATATGTAGAAGCTTATACAACAACAGTGAATGCATAGTGAGAGCAACTGGAGAACACTCAGAACCATTTACCATAAGATCCGGGGTACGACAAGGTTGTGTCCTGTCCCCTCTCTTGTTCATAATATATATAGACAACATATGTAAAGAAGCCAGCCAAACAGAGACCGCAAAAACACCGCATGATGAGAACACAGAAGAAGAACCATCTGCGATGTACCCCATTAGAGAACTCCTGTTTGCGGACGACCAAGCACTAATAGCAAAATCAGAAGCTGAATTAGAAGGCCACATGAATAGTCTAAACGAACTGTGTAGAGAACATAACATATACATTAGCACAAGTAAAACAGAGGTAATGACTATAAATAAAAAAAAGTTAAAAAAAAAATAACAACAGTTCACCTAAACGAACATCCCTTGAAACAAGTAAAGAGTTTCAAGTACCTAGGAAGTATAATATCATCAAATGGCAAATCAGAAGACGAGAGCGAAAATAGATGCAATAAGGCAAACCAACTAATTGGACAAAGGAACCAATACTAAAGAACAAACATGTATCAATAACTACTAAGAAAGCATTTTACAACACAATCTTCCTACCAACTCTATGCTGCCAACGCCAAACCTAGACAATGACAGAAAAAGAGAAAGAAAAATGAAAACAACAGAAATGGGATTCCTAAGAAGAATACTCAATGTATCAAGAAGAGATACATTCAGAAAGAAAGAAATCAGGACTAAAGTGGGGATCATGGCTGCACTAGATTTTATTAGAAGGCAGCTAGTTCAATGGTTTGGACTTGCAAGTAGGTTATCAACTAACAGTATACCACAACAAGCAATGATGTACTGACCAGATGGAAGCAGAGGACGAGGACGACCACGTAATCGATGGACGGAGGGAACAACAGAGTCCATGAGATTATCGATACATGAAACCCATAAGCGGACATTCTCCCGCTGTTTATATTTCACTTCGACACCGAAAGGCAGAAGAACAAGATGAAATTAGGCCTAGTTAAGCCGAGACATCTGTGGCTAAACCCCTTACTGCGGGCAAAATGAGACTAATATCCCTTCAGAAGGCTTTTCTGCTAGGCTGCCTTTTCTTGCGTCCAATGATGTTGGTAAGGCCCCATATGTATAAACTATTTTCGTCCCTAACGCCATTTTCGTCTTCTCTCCTCCCATTTTAATTTTGGAAGGCTATCTGGGCACCTCGACCCCGGTATTCTTTAAATCCACCCTCACTTTCACTATGAACTGTAAATTTCAATTGTCAATCATTAGTTGACCGGCCTACACCATGCGCCTGCAAGGTGCTTTGACCACTGCTTGGAGATGCGATTGACATTACGTAAGGCATTCCAATCTGCTGTTTACACACTCGCCTACCTGTCTGCCTGCATTTGAATGGTTTCATCTGAGTCATTCAAAAGCGGTGTCAGAGCAGAAGGTATCATAAGTCCGCCATTGATAAGTTCACACATTTGTCAAGCTAAAATTCGCCACTCAGTCTGAAAGTCCGTGGCGACCTGTTAACTAGTAGATACGTTTATGCGTTTTATGACCTCAGTATGTCCCAGGGTTGTTATCGACACCTTTATGACCCTTTCGCTGATGAACGGGTAACGCATGGCGTCCAGTCGAAATCTGTGAAGAGTTCAGACTGTATTCGCCTTGCACTATGGTAGTTCTACTTGCTCAAGTTTGTGTCATAGAACTGCAAATACAAATCAGTGCGATGAAGTTTTATTTTTCCATATCCTAATTAATCTATTGTTGTATTCCTTTGTTGGGGAATGAGAGATTTCTTCTGATTTTACCACAAGCTTTCCATGACAGAATGTTGAAAGGCAAATTAGGTATATAATTGCTTAAATCAATTGTTCTGCAGTTTTGTAATCACTAGAAAATAAATTACTTTCTATTACAGGAAAATGGCAGACAGCATGTTGCAAAAGGCGCTGAATTTGATTTTGATTGGAAAGACAGGGGAAGGGAAGAGTGCAACGGGAAACACTATTCTTGGTCATCGCATGTTTACTGAGTCTTCTAGAACGACATCAGAAACTAAGGATGTTGTTAGTAAGTTCACGCGTTTCGACAATTTTACCGTCAAAGTAGTGGACTGTCCGGGTTTAATGGACACAGATATGGACAGTGGAAAAGACAAGAAAGAAGCTGCCTTAAATATGGCCACTGCGCTTGGAATGTGCAATGGCGGTGTTGATGCATTTATTCTGGTGATAAGACGCGATCGTTTCACAGAAGATCAAATCAAATCGTTAGATGCGCTGAAAAAAATATTCGGAGACGGTTATAAACAAAATCTTATCGTTGTTGTCACTCGTGGAGATCATTTCAAGGGAGACATGGAAAATGAAGGTTGTGGTGACGTAAGTTTTAAAGAATGTTGCAGTCAAGAAAGTGGAGCTTTCAAACAGTTATTTAACGACTTTAGTGACAGATTCCTGCTGATTAACAACAGAGAAAAGGATCCAGAAAAAAAGGAGACACAAAGACAAGAAATAATTCAGCTTGCAGACAGTTTGAGAAAACTGAACGGTAGATACACCAGCAAGAGTTTTGAAGAGGCTAAAGCTGCAAGAGATAAAATGATCGTTCATGAAAACCTGCCAATGTTGAATGAAAGCCTGCAAGAGAAAGTTGGTCTGCTGGCAGCAGATTTACATAAGCTAAAGAAAGCACCATCGGATAGAGAACTGGAACGCATTATCCAGAGCTTAGAAGATCTTCAGAATGAAATAACAGAGAACGATAAAGGAACTGGCTTACTTAAACATTTAAAGGCGAATGTTGAGCTGGTGAAAATTGCTCTAGATGATGTTAATGAGCTTCACCGTCTTGCCGAGAAACTGGAACATATTCGGGAAGAAAAGTCCAGCTGGTCCAAGTATGGTATGATCACTGCAGGTTTAACTGCTATTGCTGGATTTGGAACAGTCGCTGCTGTTGCTGCTTTGGCAGTAGTAACCGGACCTGTTGGTGTAGCAGTAGCCGCCGCTGGTGCTTTGATGTCTGCAACCAGCTATGGCCTTGGTGTCAATAAAACTGATAAATCTTTTCAGAAAAAACAAAATTTATCCAAAAGTGAGAAAGAGATACAAGCTGAAATAAATGCTCTAGACAAGAAGATGACAAACGCCACACTGAACATTAAAAAGTAGCAAGATTTTCTCATAAATGAGAGTCGGACACCAGCTTTGCTGGGATTTAGAGATCCTACAGCATATTATCTCACAGTTTGTATTTCACCTCGACACCGCAAGGTACAAGAGGAAAAAGATAAGAAGAAGAGAAGAAGATACTATTATCATTCTTGTTGTTGACATGTCTCTTTTGTCTTCTCTTGCTCCATTTACCCTAGAAAATTGTTGGGGTAGATGTAAGGATCTTTTGTGAGCTCCAGCCAATGCGCTTTGTACGCTGGTCTTCATTTCTCTAAGATTGCTCTTGATAGCGTCACTCCATCTGTTACCTGGTCTTCCCTTTGCTGTGTATCCATCATGTATATTCAATTTCCGGTGAGATCCGATGACAAAACACATCATTGTCGCACGCTTAGCTTTGTTTGTTCATAACTGCACTCTTTATTTCTCATTTTAATTACTGATACTTGATTCCAGTGAATATTCTTTATTATGTTGAGATGTTTACCATCAATGTTGGTATACTCTAACATTTTAATCAGTACATCATGTTGTAAGTTATCAAATGCTTTAGTCCGGGAAGGTTAACCCGGTCAACAAATGCCCGCAGAAGTCGGATGTGTCGGCCTAACGGTGCAAAAACGCAGCTCTGCTGTAAACAGGCACAACGCAGTCACGTCCGGAAAAAAAAATCCCGATGAACGAAGAAGAAGAAGAAGAAGAAATGCTTTAGTATAATATATGATGCGTACACATGTATGTCTATATATTTCTCTATAGATCTTTCTATTAGTGTTCGTAATGTGTATATTGCATTGTTTGTACCTTTTCCTTCCACAAATTCATACTGTTCTTCACCAATTTCCATTTTTATTTTCTTTCTTATTGTTTTCATTACAATTCTTAATAGAAGCTTAGTGACATGGTTTATAATGTTATTTGCACGAAAGTCTTCGCATTCAATTGCTCATGAACTTATTGGTATAGCTATAAATTTCAGCATAACACTCGGTAAATATCCACTGTTATACATATAAATAAAAAAATTGGTTAAAATATATACTCCAAATTCTCTCAGTATTTCTAATTCTTCTTTAGTGACTCCAACTGACCCGATTGTATTTCCTTTCATCATATATTTGACAGCGTCGGCAACTTATTCTTTTAGAATAGGTGGACCTAAGTTACTGTCTTCTGATAATTCTTCTCTTTCTCCATCATGTATTTCTCTTATTTACTCATTCCACCTTCCTCCAACAATATCTTTCCTGTTTTTAATTTCAAACACCATGTGTTTACTCTTACTTTTCTTCCCGTGAGCTCACTTATTTGCCTGTGCATATTTTTGTATCTTTAATATAATTTAATATTAATATTAATAAAATTATTAAAGTTATTAAAAATTATTAAGTCATAAAATTATAGATCCAGGCCTAAAGTCATTAAAGATCAAGCCATAAAATTATTAAAATATGATATAAAATTAATTAAATATAATAAAGAATAAGTTGCTGACGCTGTCAATTATATGAGGCAAGGAAAAACAGCCGAGTCAGTTGGAGTCACAATAGAAGAATTAGAAATGATGGGAGAATTTGGAGTATATATATATTAACTAACTTGTTGATTTATATGTACAACCGTGGATATTTACCGAGTGCTGTGCTGAAATTTATAGCTATACAAAAACGCCATGTGCAATTGAATGCGAAGACTTTCCTGCAATTAACATTATATTTTCGTGAGTAACGAAACATGCGCGAGAATCGGTAGCGGTTCTCGCCGTGTTGGTAACTTAGGGGTATGCGAGCCGTCGCTCAGAAAGCAATGGCAAACTACTGAGCGTAATCTTGCCTAGTACATCAACATCAGTTGAAAATGCTGATGTTGACTGCTAAATATTGTAAGGGATATATATATATATATATATATATATATATATATATATATATATATATATATATATATATATATATATATATATATATATATAATTTAATTGAATATTCTTACACTGCTCGTTTAGCCAACTTTCTTTTGCCTTCACACATTTATCTCTTATTTCTTTACTTATCTTATCATATTCTTGTTTGTCATTGTTACTTTGGTTTCTTTTGTACATCAACTCTAAAATTTCTCCAGCCATCCATTTTTTCTTTGCTATTTGGTTTCTCTCCAGTAATATTTCTTTGATTGTTTGATGTTTCCTATTGTTTATTTATACTCTGTAATGTAACCAACAAGATAATTGGACAGCTCTGCAGCTTGGCAGAGAAGGGCACTCACTTGTCCTGGCAGTCGGATTGGACTGTCAAAGGCTGAAGTAACAGAACTCCATGTGGATGTGGAAGGTAAGGGGAAACCACCACATTATCTTCCCAAGTCTTCATGACTGCAGATGACACAGTATTGATGGCAGATAATGCAACACATCAACAACAATTGTTGGACATTGTAGTAACAGAGAGTGCAAAGAAAGGACTCTCCTTGAATATCAAGAAAACAGTAACAATGGTGATATCAAAGAAACAGGTAACACCAAATGTGGAATAGAGATAGAAGGGAAACTTCTTCACCAAGTGGATAGTTTTAAATATCTAGGGACATTTATAACATTAGATGGAAGATGCACAATATAAATTAAGAGCAGAATAGGGCAAGCAAAGGCTGCATTTCAGAAAAGGAAGAATATCTTATGCAATAAGTCACTATCATTGAATGATTGAGTGCTGAAGTGCTATATAGAACCTGTTTTGCTGTATGGCTGTGAATCTTAGAATGTAAGTGAACAAATTGGGAAGAGATTTGAAGCAACAGAGATGTGGATTTTGAGACGAATGTTGCGAATTCCTTGGACTGCCAAAGTAACCAACAACGAATGCCTGAAAGAGGCCAATGAAACTAGAACATTATATACAACAATAAGAAAGAGACAAACAGCTTTTTTTGGTCATGTGATGAGAAGAGAGGCGTTGGAGAACATTGTGACAACTGGAAAGATCGAGGGGAAGAGAGGGAGATGCAGACCACGATAAATGATGCTGGATGGATTGCGACGGTGGCATGGAGGAATATCAACGGCAGAGTTGATCCAGAAAACCAAAGACCGAGATCTGTGGAGAGTCATGAACGCCTACGCCAGTCGGCATGACACTTTCTGATGAATGTAACTATTTGCAAAGGCTTTACGGACGCGATTCGTAATTCCGCTTACCTGCGTTAGTACCACAACTGCGACCGATTTGGCAGCAGTCCGTGTAGCGCTGGGTTTTAACGTTTTGGTATGGCAAACTACTGAACGTTAACTTGCCAAGACATTATCAACAGTAGTATTGTATTGTACCTATTCTTCACAGTCACTCTCTATTGTTTTTGAATTTCTTTATCTGAACATCTTTTGTACGTCTTTTACTCTAAACCACTTTTTTTCATCTCTTCAATCCTACTTTTATTTGTCCACATAGCGATACGTGATCACTATTACAGTCAGCAGCATGCATTGTATTAATATTTATTAAAGCATTTCTAAATCTTCTATTAATTACTATGTAGTCAATTTGGTTGAGTATTTTCTTATCAGGGCTGTTCCGTGTGTAAAGTCATCTTTTATGGTGTTTAAACCAGGTGTTTGCAATTATCATATAATTGATACTTGCCCACTCTACTTCACCATAATAGTGTTGTATTTCTTCATAAAGCTTGCTTATTGTTAGTGCATATTCTTGTATAATATTTATATCTATTAGTTTGCCTTTGATTTTAACCATACTAACAGGTAACCGTTAATTAACTTGGCTGTTTTTTTTTTTAATTAAAAAAAAAAAAAAAAAAAAAAAAAAAAAAAAAAAAAATTCTTTTTCGTGTGCATCCTCTCCAGAATAAATTGTATGTTTGTCAGTTAAATTTTATCCGATCCCTTCCACCTCACCTCACTTATGCCCATAATATTAATTTTCATATTTTCCATTTCTCTTATAACAGTATTCAACTATCCTAACTTATTTAATGTAATACCATTCCGTGTTCCTGTTTTAAATATATTCATTTTAGTTTTCGTTTTGCCATCAGTTGCTTGACGATGGTCTGGTGTCACATGCAGCTCATTAATGTCGTTTACTGACTCTAAAATGTGGATACTCATGAAATCTTGGGAAAACAATATGGTGGTTTCCACCTGACTTCCACGTCAACATGGGGGTCTTTTACCTCTGCCTTTGACAGCTATTTCCAACTGTCAGGACAAGTGAGTGCCCTAATCTGCTCAGCTGCAGAGTTGTCCACTTATCCCGGTGGATACTCGGTTCTCAGGGCTGCGTTTGCCACAACGAGGCATTATCGTGGGCCATTATTGTTGTTCACCTGTCCTCTTCTTCTTCTCTTCCTCCATTTATCCGGTGACGTGTTAGGGGTGATGTACGTATCTTTCCATGCGCTTTGTAAGTTGGTCTTAATTTCTTTAAAGTTGTTCTTGATCCCATCACTTCATCTTTTACCAGGTCTTCCCTTTGTACTGCAGCCGTAATATTTCTTCAATGTGGCTCTTTGTGGTAGTTGTAAGTCCACATTCTCATGAGGTATTCACACAATTTAATCGGTGGTTCTTTAATGACTTGCATGACTGATTTCAGACCTAATCGTCTTCTAATTTTCTCATTCGTAATTCTATCTCTCGGAGATACTCGCGCTGCTCTTCTAAGGCGTCTCGTCTCTGTTGTTATGACTTTGCGCTCATTAGTTACATTATGTGTCCATGTTTGATATTACTAGCAAGATGCCAGCGAAAAAGTAATTCTGATTATACTGTCAAACCTCGGTTTTCGTTGCCTTCGGTTTTCGTCGGTTTCGTTCGATTATTTTCGCTAAAAATGGTCTCGGTTTTCGTCAATTACCTCGGATTTCGTCGATGTGCCGACATGACCTCTCTGATAATTTTGCGAAAACGAAGGGACTCACGAAGGGACATCACTTGCTTATAATAAAATACGAGAGCGGCATTAAGGTTGCTGAAATCGGCCGCGGGTACAGAAAGTCGCCATCCACGTTAAGTTTCATTGTGGCGAAAAGGGAAGCAATAAAAAAGGCTTATGTAGCGAAAGATATAATGTTAACGAAACAGAGATCACAAACAATTGAAGATGTCGAACAATTATTATTACTTTGGATAAATCAAAAACAGTTAGATGGCGATTCTGATTCGGAGGCAATCATCTGTGAAAAGGTCAGTCTGTTGTATGCCGATCTCATTAAGAAATTGACTGGGACGAATGCTAGTGTACTTAGTGATTTAAAGGCCAACAGATTATGGTTCGAAAAATTCAACTAGCGCACTGGCATACACGGCGAAGATGCGAGTTCGGACACGTCTGGGACGTAATTAGCCGTAATTAATACTATATTTATTCTCTAAAAATGTGTTTTTAGCATGTATTTTGGAGTGTCTAGAACTAAGTAATTGGATTTACATTGATTCATATGGAAATAACTACTTCGGTTTTCGTAGGTTTCGGGTTTCGTGGATTGTTTTCGGACGGACTTTCGACGAAAACCGAGGTTTGACTGTATTTGCTTTAGTAGTTACAGGTTTCTTCCCATGCGTCAGAAATGGCGCTAGTTGTCGCAGTACTTTATTTGCCTTTTCAACACTTTGTGAAAATCACGATTGTTGAATTCCGGTTAAAGATTTATATTAATATTTTGTTGAAATCATTCTACATATAGCTGTTGAAATAAAAGCACAGATTCATGATTATTGTGTTGTGTTATCATTCTACAGATACATCTTATTATGAAACCGCGGCTAATTACGTACAGTTATGATTACTATTGCATTTCAGGAAATGAAAAATAGCGTATGCAGTAAGCCACTCTCACTGGCTGTCTGAAAGAGAGTAGAGACATGTTATATAGAACCTTTTTTTTTTTAAATTTCAGTGAATTATGTAACGGGAATAAAGAAAGTTAGAAGAGCTTGAAGGAACTGGAGATGTTATTACTAAGACATTTGTTGCAAATATCTTGGACTGTCAGAGTAACTAACAATGATTACAGGGAGAGGCTAATAGACAACAATGAGAGAGAGAGAGAGAAAGAGAGAGAGAGAGAGAGAGAGAGAGAGAGAAGAGAGAGAGAGAGAGAGAGAGAGAGAGAGAGAGAGAGAGAGAGAGAGAGAAGCAGCGTTCGTCGGTCAAATATTGAGACAAGTGTTATCGGGAAACATTGCGAGATCAGTGATTGCCAGTACTAAGGACACTACTTTCTGAACATAGCAGTCAGCATAAGTTCACCTAATATTGGATCAGGGATGTTGGAAATTGCCGACAGGCTGCACTGAATGGGAGGAGCGGCAACTGATTCACTTTGATACTCATCTCTAGATTGCTCTGTGATAAGAGGTGAAAAAAGTGCCTGAGGGTTCGTCGCCAAGGTTGTTGAACGGTGTTTGGTGCAGGAGAGCCTGGCATATGATACCACAATATCTAGTCTGAGAATGGAGGTGGAGGAAGTCAATGCGGTGTTCTGCTGGCTGGGGGACACACAGCATACTATATAGTGATTGTAACGTACTCACAAAGTATGATGAGAAAGGTGAAGATATGCATGCTTCGGACAGAGTGGCAGGCTTCAATTAAACAATCAAAATAGAGGGCCTATGTATAATATCTCTCTTTCTCTCTCTCTCTCTCTCTCTCTCTCTCTCTCTCTCTCTCTCTCCCCCCCCCCCCCCCCCCGGACATGCTAGTGTCGAGGAAAACAAGCGCCGGACAGAATGACTGGGGCTGCACCGCTTATTGTGCATGATAAGGTAAATGTAGTCTGAGCTCTCTGGGATCGTGTGTATACAAGTATTCCGGTTGAACAGCTAGATCATCAGGGTCTGGAGAGAATGGTGCTGCAGGGAGTGACCAGAGGATCTGGCCGACACGGAGAACTCTGAGGAAAAACCAGACGGACACACGGTCAGACTGTGCATTAATAATAGGATCTTCGTTGCTTGTTGCATATGAAGACGGAGGTCTACGGGAATATCCCGAGTCTGATAATGCTGGTCCTTGACTCAAATCTGGTAATAAATTCAAATGGTAATAATAATTCATAAATGTGAGGAATACTTATCAGGCTAACTTTGGAATTCAGTAAAAGTTAGTTGCATGTCCCTTACAGGACGTTGCATTTAACCCCACAACATTTGTTGGCTATTTGTGATTTTCTGGACAATTTTAGTTCAGTAGTTTGCCATTGCTTTCTGAACCGCAGATGTATCATTCCAACGAAATCGGCGCCACGCTGGTTGCTTCCAAATGACCGGCGGCTGATGTCACACGTTCGACTCGGTATGTTGAAGAATTATGAGACAGTATTTCACTATCGCCTAAGCCACAGACGCAAGTTATGTAGGTACACTGTTGGAGAAAACAGACAGCGGGAGGATACAGTACGGGTTCATAAAAAAAAAAAAAACCAGACGAGAAGATACAGTACGGGTTTGTCGGATGTATAGTAGATATTTGGACAACCCCAAAGAGATAAAGGATACTAAGATCCTCTTTCACAATGTGATCCTGCCCGTTATAATTAATTTAGCTGTTACTGGCTCAGTAGTTTGAGACCATTAAATAGAGTTTCGGAGAACCAAGGAATACCTCTAGGAAAACAATGAAGCTTTTACTGAGTTTCCAAAATATCCTTTAGGTGGTTCCTTGCCTTTCCTCTACCAACTAAATAATTATTAATCTAGGGTGTTTATTAAAACTATTTTACTACGACGAGAAAAACATTCAATACATGACATGCCCTCATTTTTATGATTGAATAAACATAAACTTGGATTTTTAGCATTGCATTCCAAAAATACAATCTTTTCCCATTCAACAAGGACATATACCACTATTTATAAGTAGACATAATTGAAGTGCCACCTCTTCTACTGGTGTGTGTAATCTGAAAAAAAAGAAAGAACTGGATACAATTCTGTTTCTCCACTTCCAGGTTTGTGGATTCCTTGTGTTAATCTCTCAATGACTATATGTTATTTATTTTCTTCTTCGTGTTGATCTGTTCCGGGTATAAGCAGAATATTGGCTCTAATTTCCCCTTTTTTGGGTTTAGAATATAACATCTGTGTTACCTGTCCTTCATGGATCGAGGAGAATCTTGCAGGTGAATAGCTTTCTGCACTACTCTATCAAGGGCATCACTCAACCAGGTGCTCACTCAACAAGGTGCTACATTCACAAAGTGCTGCTTTCACAAAGTGCTGCATTCAACCAACTCAGGTCTGGATCTAGCTGGATCTAGACATTCCCTGAAATTTCAGCAATCAACATACATCTAATCACATCCTTAATATGACATTAGAAATGAATTGTTGTAAACTCCTAAGAACACAAGTGAAATCAATAAAAGGAATCTTGTTCCTAGAGAAAAATAAACACAGGAGAAAGGTAGTCTTGGTGTTCTCAATTAGTTATCACCAACATAATTGTTTGCTCTCCATCCAATCTTCCATTATAAGGTGTTCAAGGTTTAGACTAGCAGATGTGCAGTTTCATCTTCACCTATGCCTGTCATCAGGGTCCCCTGGTTAAGTAATACCTTGATTGATTTGGAATTTGACAACTATGTCCCCCATCCTCTTCTGTACCTAGTTATCTTCTCTACATCTTCCAATAAAAGAAAAAGGTCTCATACATTAAGGGGTTTTAAAATCATTCCCTATTGCAATGAGTAGTTGCTTATAAACAAAATAAGTACATCATGGTATCAATTCTAGTATAGTATTCAGGTGAATTCTTTTCTAATCAAAAGTTTTAAGGAGCGTATATTCCCCCCTCTTCACCGTGTCTGTACTATGCTTTTATCTTATTTATCATCATCATCATTGTTATTGCAATCATCATCATCATTATCATCATTATCATTATATCATTATCATCATCATCATCATCATCATCATCATCATCATCATCATCATCATCATCATCATCATCATCATCATCATCATCATCATTATCTCATCTCATCATGTTCCTATTGTACCTTGCGGTGTCGAGGTGAAGTATAAACAGCGGGAGAGTGCCCGCTTATGGGCTTCATGTATCGATATTCCCATGGACTCTGTTATCTCCTGCGTCCATCGTTATCATTATCATTACATCATTATCATTACAATTATCATCCTCACTAGACCATATGTTGTAACAGGGGTGAGATGCAATACAAAGTGGGGTCTTGTTTAAGATACAAAACCAGATGCTAGTAGTATGCGTGATATGAAATAATGGCTGTGTCGTGCTTAGGGCACAAAACCCGATGATGGTATCATGAATGATATTTAATACAAAGTGTTTTCATGCGTCGGAGTGCACTAAAATATTACTCAGTGTATGGGTTATGCTGAACATGTTCTCTTGTGATAGACAGGACATTACACATCAAAGTTGCCTTCTATCTTGAGATTGACTGTTAGCTTATACTCCCTCCTTCTTAGCATGTCACTTCATTCACCCATTCTCCTAATTCATCAGACATAATATTCATATGTGATGGATGATAAATTCACTCATTCATCAGATATAATATTCATATGTGCATGGATGATCATTTCACTCATTCATTCATTCATAGAAATCGACATTCATTCAGACATAATCATATCTGTATGGGTGAAAATAAAGCATATGTATGTGCTTTACACATGATAAATTCACAGATTCAACAACAATGACATTAAAATTGAAATCTCATTCATTCCACCATCATTCATCAGAAATTATAATATTTTCCTGGATGATAATTAGTCATACTGATGTGATTTTACAATTGATAAATTCATATCTGTTTAACAATAATGAAATCACATATGAATCCCCACAGACATACTCTCTTCAATGACATAGACTTATGTGATCATTTGGCCTACTTATGAGATTCACAAAGGATGATTCCTCCTGTTTAGCAATAATGAAATTACACATGGATCACCACATCGTGATTGTAACTGATTCAGAAAGCATGCTGACGAGGGTGAGGACGGAGTGGCTTGCTTCGCTTCGGAGGTCACGGGTAACAAGCAATACCTGGATCTTTTCTCCGGGGCATGCCGGTGGGCTGGAAAATGAACATGCGGACAGATTGGCTGGCTCTGTAGAACTTGATGGAGTATTGACGCATGACAAGGCAGACGTGGTTGCGGCCTTGTGTGAGCACGTGTACACCTCGGAGGAGCAAATGGATTACCATGGTCTGGCAAGAATGAGACAGCGAGGAGTGACGAGGAGATCTGGACGACG
This sequence comes from Cepaea hortensis, assembly GCA_963921405.1. Lineage (NCBI taxonomy): Eukaryota > Metazoa > Mollusca > Gastropoda > Stylommatophora > Helicidae > Cepaea > Cepaea hortensis. The sequence continues at coordinate 14,253,656 of OY992884.1, forward strand.
CTCAACGCTCAGAGGAAAGGCGAAACGGACATATAATGAGATTGCTACTGGTACTATTGGTGCTGGAACTCTTCGCTGGCTGCTCAGGATGGGGACGGAGCGCTTATGGAAATGCCCGGAATGCTGTGATGTCGATTCCTCAATCAATCAATCAATCAATCAATCAATCAATCACGGATCACCACATGCTGTCATAATTTACATAGATTTCTGTGATATACTCAATCGACATTCATTCATCATGAATCATAATCACACTTGCATGGCGGTTGATTAAGCATTATTATGGGGCACAAATATTAATTCCACATGAGTATCAACAACGAAAATACATTTGCCTCACCACACGGGTGCTTTAACCCAACACACAAAATTATGATACATCTAGAAATCTATTTGGTTCCCATGTGCTCAAGGAAGAAAAAAAAAACTACTTGACTATTACACATTACACTAATTTGTCTTATCAGTGTTTGCACATTTAAAATAGTTTTCTTCTTAGTGAACTTAGTAGTCTTAGCTTCCTAATCTTAAGTTAATCACTCCTAAATCACTGTTGATTTAGTTTAACTTCTTAAGAAATAAAATGCACAACCAGGCCTACTGCTTACACATTAAATAAGTTGTTTAAATGGGAGAAAAGGAAACTCACTATGGTTTGCCCTAGTGTACAGTTTATCCATAAACTATGATAACTAAATATAATATTTAGTTTCTACTAAATTAATTTCTTAAGAACTAACCACATGGTTTACAACACATTGACTTACCAACTCTTCGTGGGATACAGGCCCACAGACTAAACTAACCTAAAACATTATTGGTTTTATCTTCATTCTTTTTAGAATGGCTCCAACACCACATGTCAACACCGAGATTTCAGGTCCTAGATGTGGTTGTCTATCCAAATACACTGGCTGCTGGATTTTGTTCCTTCTTTTTTTTTCTCTCGACTAAATAATTATTCATCTAGCATGTAAAGAGATTTTAGAGGCTAAAATTTCCACTATTCACAGTAAGCCTTAATCTAGCAACGACGAGTCTGTGGTATCACAGTGAGGCCATGCATCGGTCGTTGTTGGTTTTTATCCTGGCTTTCTCGTCCAAGTTTTTGGTTGAATCGTCGAAAATGAGTTGTTGTTAATGTAGGATTTTAGAAGTGTGGAACAAACAAGCACTGTTGCAGTGTCAATCTCAAATAGTTTTACGGGGAATATTCACAGCAACTTTACGGCTTGCGAAAATATATTACACTGTTCATAAGCAACAGACAATGAGAGGATGCAGTACGGTTTCATAGAAAACAGGCAACGAGCTGATACAGTACTGGTTCATAGACACCAGACAACGAAAGGATACTGTACGGGTTCATAGACAACAGACAACGAGAGGATACTGTAAGGGTTCATAGAAACCATGCAATGAGAGGATACATAGTATAGCCTTCATAAGCAAAGCAAACAAATACATACACAAAACACCACATATAATCATGGAGAAACCCTCCAGTGACTATATTATGGCATAATAACAGGATGGAAAGAATGAACAGATGAAAAAATGAGAACAATGAAGAGAAAATGAAAATTTTACAACAAAATTCTTTATTATTTATCTCAGAATCCCAGGCTGTGATATAACATAAATTTCACCTGAATACTCTTACATAGCCAGCCGTGGGAGTCTGTGGTGTTGCGGGGACCAGGGAAGGTGATGGTAACGGTTTAATGAAGATCCCAGGTAATGAGTGAAAGTGGTGCATGGCAAAGGGGGAATGAAAATAAGGCGGGAAACTGGAAGCGATGGAGATGTGGTGGTGATCCGAGAGGGAAAACTAAGAAAGAGTGCACTGGTGGGTGTCCGTATAATGCATGAGTGGGTGCCAGTAAAGGGTTGGTTATAATGAAAGAATGTTGAAAAGAATGATATGTTCACCTAGGTCTGATGTTGCTAATAACGAAACTCATTTTCTGTGCTCCTTTATGGCCACAACAAACATTCATACAACCAAATACGTGCATATGTATATGATATATATGAGAAGAGAGGGAGAGAGAAAGAGAGAGAGAGGGAGCGAGAGGGAGAGAGAGCTAGAGAGAGAGGGAGCGAGAGAGGGAGCGAGAGAGAGAGAGAGAGAGAGAGAGAGAGAGAGAGAGAGAGAGAGAGAGAGAGAGGTGGTTCGGTATAGTTCCTGTGATAATCCACATAGGATATGCCGGATTATAAGGTATAAAAATACGAGTCTTCCCTCATACTGTTCCATATAGGATAGGATCAGTAGGGTTGATTATTATGCCATGCATTGTAAAATAAAATCACCCAGAGCATTGTTTTGTTTTGGTGTTGTATAAGATCAGACCCAGGTAATGCACATGCTTTGAGTTGGCATATCGAAGCAGGATTATTATACTGTGTTTTACTGATGCGTAAAGCCCAGGTATTCTCTTGCTGTATATGAATGCATATCCCATAGTGTAAATTATGGAACTGTGTATACCAGAGACAGCCATATGATGGATAGACTGTGTGTGGGTGTGTCAACCCCAGCTTCTATCGCTGTCATTCATTGTAAGCGATTGTCAGCAAGTGACTATTTTTGACTCGTGACAGGCAACCGATTTGTCAGTATTCACAAATGCTGCCGCCAATTTAAGTAATATCACAGCGAGAAAACAAATTTGTCATAGATGACTACAATGTATAGTGCTGACATGCTGTCTAATATCAGAAGTAACTGTCTCTCACACTGGGTGTCTTGGGTGTCGGATCAGATTCCGTACACCCCAGATCCCAGAGAGAAACTTGGAACAACTACCTTTCATAGGCTGCTCAAAGATTAAGTCCCTGGATCTCAAATGGTACAGCTGAGAATGGCTCTTGAATAGTTATATGTAGCTGGTCTTCGCATCCCCAAGTAGTGTAAAGGAGAAGGTTAGATGCCTAAGATTATTTCTATTACGAACTTGCGACTAGGCAGGGCAGGTTATTCTCCCTGACAATCTCCCATCCCATGGATGCAATTAAATATCCCCCCTCCCACATCGTACACACCAATTGCTTCCCTTTGGAATAATAAGACATACAATGAAATGAAAACAAACTACTCTGGTTTTTCTTTTCTATCAAGATAAACATTTAATTTAACAAAAAAAAAAAAAAAAAAAAAAAAAAAAAAAAACGATGGTTGGTATTCTGATGATATTAAGTAATGTTAGTTTTCATCAACACCCAAAAGTACAATAAGGGAAGCAAAGAATAGCAAAACTGTAGCCTACCACGAATGTCGTAAGAGGCGACTAAGGTGGCTTCATGGTTCCGTCTCGCTGCTACTGAGTGAGTGCGTGGCGCAACACTGTGAGCTGTGAGTTTCGTGTGAAAGGCTTCTGAATCTGCCCGAGGTTTTTTGGAACGTGACTGCATGTTCGGAGCGATGGCAGCTGGCTATGTCCCAGAGTTGACTGGTTTTTGCCTTATGCAGAAATGCGTGGCTGCTGGGCATCTGGTTGACTGCCACTGCCATCGACGATGAACTGTATTTTCATGGACTGTGTGGGTGAACATCTAGGAAACATCCAGATGGGAAAATGACTGCCGATTCCATCAGAGATGAACTGGATATTTCGTGGGGGACTATTGTGTTGGCATTCTGGCGGCGGCATTAAGCACAGTGTATCTGTGCGGGCTGTTGTTTGTCGAGACTCCTGTCTTTTCCACTTTTCACATTGGGCAGTGGGAGGCGTTTTGTGTGATATTCACTGGCACAGGAACGGAGCATAATGGGGACAACCCGTTGCTGTGAAGTTGGAACCGCGACTAACTAACTAACTAACTAACTAACTAACTAACTAACTAACTAACTAAGTAAGTAAGTAAGTAAGTAAGTAAGTAAGTAAGTAGAATACATAAGTGATAATGTTGGTTGCTGCATGATATCGGGAATCTAGAATTTCCTTACAGGTGAGAACTGCCTCGATTCCAATAATATCCACTAGGATCAGCTGAGTCGGTATTCTGGGCCACTGCCAGTCCTGGCTCCGCCTGGTCCCTCCTCGTTGTCACTGAACGGGGTCTATAGATAACCTAGTGCTCTAGGTGAAAGCTTAAAAAAGATTTAAAAATGTGTAGGGTCTCAATTCTACACATACACAATCATAGGTAATACACATAATCTACAACCCACATAGACGAAACCAATCGGATGTCTGGCAATGTCTATCTTCTAGATTTACCGCTTTCAGTCTCCTCCTTCTGTCTATCTTTCTCACCCTGTGAGGTCTAGGAGGACTTTCCAGTATTCGAACACGCCCTGTAGTAACATTCGTTGCCTTCCCCTGCCTGTTCCGTTATGAGCAATGGAATGCCTACGTCCATGTCACTCATTCAGACATAAGGGTGCTTTACAAATGCTCCTTTGTTACATATTATTAATGGTAGATTGTGTTCCAGGGTGGTAATACAGAAGTGTCTGATCGTAGGGCTTACCTGCCGTCGATCCATTTCTGCGTAAAGGCTCAGTGAGCTACGATGAACGCTCGTTCATCACGCACTTGAGATGGCTACGGACATCATAAACACGTCTCATAGTTGTGAGTAATGTATATACAACCACACATATGATTAAAACACAAGCATGCTATTCTCATATAACATTCACCCGGGGTTTATCTTATTACATGTGGAGCTTGCTACGAAAATAGACTATTATGCCTATGCTCCGCTCATAATACAAACACACAACTATTCATCCTGGTGGATTTCCATATTCCATTCAATATCACCAGTATATAATGAACATTATGCATGCAACATGAAATTGTACATAGAAATAATTCAAAATATGCATATAATGATATTCCTAAAATAGCGTAACGAATGAAATAGTAATCTATATCTATAAAACAGACTGTATGTGTGTGGGTGGCTGGCTATGTATTGGATGCGTTCGATAACGGTACATCCGATTGAGATGAAATTTTCTACACGTCTTCCTTTCATTCCTGTGCAACCGACTGTAATAGTTTCTTAGTGTAAAAGCGGCTACTTACTTAATAACATTTAATATTTCATTTTTCATTATATAATTTCTATATAGCAGGGGGACTTCACTCTAGAAAAGTTATTTCAAGGGGCATAACTTTTAATAACATTTCTATATACTTTATAGTCATATTGTTGGACTTACATGCACTATTGTTAAACTCTTTCTCTATAGTTATTTACAGGCATATGAGTTATAATAAATAATGATATAATCTTTAAGGCATTTTCAAAGTTTTCATAAAAATAATGCATAATGCAGAACATTGTAACCCATCTTTTTATGCTTAAAGAAGTTATCTACAGTCATGCAGGTGATTGAAAACAGTTTTCATTAAAAATAATGGATGGTGTGTGGAAGGACATTCTTTTAAGTTACTGTGCGCCAGTAGCTGGGCGAAACCACGCCGGGTCAGATAGATAGACAGACAGATAGTCGGGAACGGGAGCTTATTTGACTACTTATATGAATTAAATGACATGCTCCCCACCAGGGACTGGGTGAAGCCGGGCCGGCACAGACAGACAGACAGACAGACAGATAGTCGGGAACGGGAGCTTATATGACTACGTATATGAATTAAATGAGATGCTCCCCACCAGGGACTGGGTGAAGCCGGGTCAGACAGACAGACAGACAGATAGATAGACAGACAGACAGACAGACAGACAGACAGACAGACAGACAGTCGGGAACGGGAGCTTATATGACTACGTATATGAATTAAATGAGATGCTCCCCACCAGGGACTGAGTGAAGCCGGGCCGGGTCAGACAGACAGACAGACAGATAGTCGGGAACGGGAGCTTATATGACTACTTATATGAATTAAATGAGATGCTTACCACCAGGGACTGGGTGAAGCTGGGCCGGGTCAGCCAGACAGACAGACAGACAAACAAACAAGCAGACAGACAGATAGTCGGGAACGGGAGCTTATATGACTACGTATATGAATTAAATGAGATGCTCCCCACCAGGGACTGGGTGAAGCGGGCCGGGTCAGACAGACAGACAGATAGACAGACAGACAGACAGATAGTCGGAAACGGGAGCTTATATGACTACTTATATGAATTAAATGAGATGCTCCCCACCATGGACTGGGTGAAGCCGGGCCGGGTCAGCCAGACAGACAGACAGACAGACAAACAAGCAGACAGACAGACAGACAGACTGATAGATAGATAGATCCCCTCCAGGGCCTGGGCGAAGCCGGGCCGGGTCAGCTAGTACTATTATATAAAGCAAAATGAGACACTTAGTCCCACTGAAGCGACACACATCTAATAAGACGAAATGAAAGTCCCTCAAATGTAAATCCAGTGTATAATAAAATGATGCAAATACACATAAAAATGTCAATCAATCATGTGTCATGCCGGAAAGCGTGGGCGGTAATGACCCGCCATTTCACTCGATCACCAGAGTCGTGGATCAGCTTAGTGTTCCTGTCTCGACCATACCATGTGGCCAAGCCATCCAGGTATTTACTTCTCTGTCTTCCCCTTGGTCTGTTCCCTTCGATCTTGCCAGTCGTCACCAAGTTCTCCAATTAATTTCTTCTCATAACATGCCTAAAAAATGTTGACTGCCTACGTATAATGTCTCTAATCAGTTTACGATCTTTATTTGTTTCTTGAAGGATTTGTTCATTGGTTCTTCTGTCTGTCCAAAGGTATTCTTTGCATTTTCCTCAGAATCCACATTTCCACAGACATCAGCTGTTTTTCAGCTTGACTGTTTATTGTCCACGCTTCACATCCATACTAAAGTATAGGTTCTATGTAGTACTTCAACACACTTTTTCTCGTTTCAATTGATATAATTTTATTGGTCAGTATGTTTTTCATCTTGCAAAAGGCTACTTTCGCAATGGCAATTCTTGTTCTAATCTCTTCAAGGCATCTCCCATCAGATGTTATGTCTGTGCTCGAGATAACTGTACCGATTGACTTGCTTAAGAATATGCCCATTTACTCGTATATCACATTGTAGTATTTCCTTCTTCCCAGTGACGACCATATTCTGTGTCTTCTTAATATTCAGTTCTAACCCTAGATGTTCACTGTGTACAACAACCGCATCTACTAAATTTTGCAGGTTCTGTTCATTGTCTACAATCAAGAATGTATCTACTGCATATCTAATGTTATTGATGCATCGTCCCCCAATGTTGATTCCTTCCATATTTCCTATATTTCTGAAAAATATTTTCACTGTACAGGGAAACAAGATCTGGAGACATTGCACATCCCTGTCTCACACCTCTTTTAATAGGCTGATATATATATATATATATATATATATATATATATATATATATATATATATATATATATATATATATATATCCTGCAAACAAAGCTAAAAGTCTACAAAGCAGTTGTATTATCCACACTGCTATATGCTTGTGAAACCTGGACTGTTTATCAGCGACACGCTAGGAAATTAAACCACTTCCACACAGTCTGCCTAGGGAAGCTACTGAAGATTAAATGGCAAGACAAGATCCCAGACACTGAAGTCCTAGAAAGAGCTTCCATGCCCAGTATCCACACTATACTGACGAAGAATCAGATTCGTTGGACTGGTCACTTGACTCGCATACCAGATCACAGGCTCCCTAAACGAATTTTTTTACAGCGAACTGCGTTGTGGTAAACGCTTCCAAGGTGGCCAGAGGAAACGCTTTAAAGACACTCTGAAAATCTCACTGAATGCTTTTGAAATTTATCATGACACCTGGGAGGCTGCAGCCAGAGACAGAAATTTGTGGCGTGCATCATTACGCAAGGATGCAGTCATATATGAGGCAACCAGGACTGCAAGAGCTGTGAAGAAAAGGCAGGATAGAAAAACCACTACAGGAAATCCTCCCCCAGAGACGTCAAGCATTCTTTGCCCACATTGTCAAAGAACATTTCGAGCCAAAATAGGCCTTATCAGCCATCTTAGAACCCACGGCTCCATACCTTCAACCCCACTGGATGAAATGAATTGTCATCATCATTCTTGATGGACAAACAACAAACATATATATATATATATATATATATATATATATATATATATATATATATATTTGTTTTTTTCTTTTTCCCCCGCGTTTCCATCCTGTTTCAGGATATTTCGGTCAACACCAGCATCTTTCAGCTGTATGTTGATTCCTAGGCTAGGGAATGTCCTGAATGCTGCGATGTCGATTCCTAAATCAATCAATCAATCCTAGGCTAGATTACGCTCATCAGCACGCCACGACTTTCTGACCGACCGGCTCCATACTCTCATAAGTCACTTTTGTGATTCGAACCACTGCTAATTCTCGTCGCGTCACGTGACGAGAGTATTCGGGGTTAGCGGAGAAAGCTGCTAACCCCTCGGCCATGGAGCCGGCATATATATATATATATATATATATATATATATATATATATATATATATATATATATATATATGCGCATACACACAGAGACAAAGACATCTCCAATGAGGTTGGTCTCCTGTTGGATTATTTTTATTGACAGGGAGGAATGATTATATCCATATAAATGCACACTAGAATGCTAATGATAGCTGTGCGAAATGTGGCACCCTGAGACACGACAGGTAACTTCATACTTGTACGGTCACATGGAATCTCCCAGAGAGAGAAAGGGTTTAGGATAACCTTAGTTACAAGCATGGAGGTAGTGACAACTGGGAAGCTAGGGAAGCAAAAGAGGAAAAATGCCACCAATTTAATGAAAATGTGCTGAGTGTTGAGGGCTTGTGGTGATAGGCAACCCATCAAGAAGATGGGACGGTTTTCTGCACAATTGCGATGTTCTTCGTCAAACAAGCATGATTGGATGGCAGTGACCTGAAAATCCGAAACCCCCTGATGATCTGTGACGCTGAAGTGGACAGAGACCGGTTTAGGGGTGTTGCTACGGATATCCTTCAGCTGTTGGCGGAATCTGTCTCCTAAACGGAGTCTGGTATCAAAAATACACTTCATATCACGATGTTTGCAAATGATGGCATAAATGTTGGTAGGAACATTCTTTCTTGATGTAAAAACTCCTCTTAGGATACGGTACTAATGGGTTGTGTAGCACATATGGGCAAGTCTTGCAACGGGATCTTAGGAAAGCGTTTGTACCCAGCTGGGATGGTGGAGGTGGAGATCCCTGTACCCTACTATGGACGAGCACATCTTTGATGTTACGGCCCCGCTTGTATGTCAGCAGACAAACGTGAAGGCTTTACATAACAGCGTCCCCCATCTTATCGCAGCGGTAGACTTTATTGAAAAATATGACTATGATAGAGCACGGGGTGGGTAGACAATTATCTAACATGACCTGCAGAACAACAAGGTCAATCGCAATCGCAATGGAATGCTAGAATTGCACCATCAAAGTGTTTTGGTATAATAAATATTATATCTGTATTATTTGTTAACATTTAATATGCCATCTACACGACATGTTAACAATGAATATGTTATCAACATGTTTTGTGAACAATATATATAAGCTATAGACATGTTTTGTGATCAATATGTATATATACATGCAATTGATATGATTTATGAACAATAAATATGCAGTAAGCATGTTTTGTGAACAATGAATATGCTATCAATATGTTTTGTGAACAATGTATATGCTATGTACATCATTTGTGAACAATAAATACACTATCTACATGATTTATGAACAATAAATATGCTATCAATAGGATTTGTGAACAATTCACTATCGAGGTGTTTTGTGAACAATGATGTCACGACACGGAAAGACATCAACACGAATAGATTCATGCCGTCTGAGATCGCAAGATGTGGAGAAGCATGATCGCCTACGCCAGTTGACAAGACACTTAATGATGATTGTGATACTTAGTGCTGGTAAACAATTTTAATTATTCATGACCTTGGCCTGGATTTCTTGTGGGAAAGTTTTACATCTCACGATATTGCCGTCTCCTTAGAAAGTAGAACTTCAACGAAATTTACAAAACAAAAGGGGATACACAGGAAGTACGTTTGTCTTTTGAAGGCTCTGAAGCTGGCTTAAGCTACAGTGCTATTGCTCAGTTTGTAAGTATTGCCTGTTTATTGTTGTTAGATAGGAGATGTGTTTATCACTGTAATCATCATCATCGTCATCATCATCATGTGCCATGACGATAAACCTGAGCTTCTTCTTCTTTCCTTTGCTGCCCTCCTGGGTTATAACTGGGATATATATTATACTTTTAAAATAGTTTAGAATCCGTTTTCTATATCTATGTTCACAGATGTGGTTGTTCAACAGATGTGATATTAGAGTAACGAAGACACAAACAGAAGATTCCAAAATTTATTGACAGTATTATTTATCTGCAGCTCCCCAGTTACAAACTGCAAAAATAAAAAAAATAAATAAAACAAAGCAGGAAGATAATGTGAATAGGGACAATGCTCTTTATGGTCGTATGCCATTTATTAACAAAAGCCAACTTTGTACAAACCAAAATTCATGACATTCAGTTTAAAATTACCGTGGTAGTCAATTCAAATTACTGTATGAATGGAGGTAAGCAGAGCCGAACGAATAATAGCGCGCTATCTTAAACTTCTGGTGTGCTGATGACGAGGCAGTTGGTTAAACTCCTACATCCGTTTGACTAAAATGTCGACTTTTCGTTGTTGACTTTGGAGATCTTAAATTACAGGTACCTCAGAAGTCGGAATGGGGCACTGATAACAGGGACAGCTAATCAGCCCAGCGCACTCCCTAGTAGTTATACGTGAGTGGACTACGTTTGAATTCAAAACGAGCCAAAGAAAAAAAAAACTGCGTGTATATGTGTGTTCCCATCTCTGTGTCCCATTTCTGGGACGCAGAGGTGTTTCCAAGGCACCAGGGCCGGGTTATATACTGGCCAAGATCTATTGACGCGTCCTCGTCGAGCGTCCTGGGCAACAGGTCCCTTCGGGGTCCTGGCTAAGGTCAGTAGGATCGCCGATTCCTCCGAAGTCGGAGAGTGTCTGCCTGTACGGCGAGGAACCACCAGTCTGCACACCAATAAGCCAGACATGGGACAACGGATACTCACGCAAACCTCAAGTCCTGTATGACATCACACTGATGTTGGACAACAGGATGCCTTCATCCGACATACAGGACTTCGCGTTGGAGCTCAAGCCAACGAACACAAGCAAGCAAGCATTCCATTTCTGATGTTTGCCCTCCATGCAACACGTTCAGCGGCGACTTTCTCCCAATGTGCATTATCAATGCCTGTATCAATCATGTCCCGCTTACACACATCTTTGTATCATAGTAGAGGCCGACACTGAGATCTCTTACCCATCTGCAATTCACCAAAAAAGATGTCCTTTGGTATTCGACCATCATCCGTCCTCCTAAGATGTCCTATCCATCTAAGTCTACGAAGACTGAGCACGAAATAAACCGTCACACAACATGGTATTTCCAATACTTCAGTATTTGTGATTTTGTCTTGCCACTTAATACCAAGAATTCTTCGCAGACACCGCATATGAAATCGTTTCCCCGGGAAGGTTAACCCGGTCAACAAATTCCCGCAGTAATCGGATGTGTCGGCCTAACGGCGCAAAAACGCAGCTCTGCTGTAAACAGGCACAACGCAATCACATCCGGAAAAAAAAAACTCCGGATGAACGCAGAAGAAGAAGAAATCGATTAAAACGTTTCTCTTGGTGTGAGTAAGTTGTCCAGGTTTCACTGCCATAAAGAAGAGTACTAAGGACACAGGCTTGATAGACAAGGACTTTTGTTTTGGCAGTAAGCTTCCTGTTCTCCCAGACTCTTTTTCTTAACCTGTTCATTGTTGTTGCTGCCTTACCAATCCGGATGTTGATTTCCTGATCTAGGGATAATTTGCTATTTACCACTGATCCTAGATATGTAAAATGGTCTACTATCTCCAGTTCGGCGTCGTCAATAAGACCAGGGATGGAGTTATTGCCTCTCCATAGCACAAAGCCTGGGCTAAAATATAGAGATCATGTGTTGCCCATGCAGCATGATCCCTCTCTCGGCCTGCCTGGTTCACTCCAGAGGAAAGGTAACACCAATACATCTGGAACAAGACAAGCTGCAGAAGCTGCCGGATCAGCAAAGCAATGCTCTAACTGTCCGCCTATCAGAGCTTCGATCCTAGACTAGCCGCCAAAAAAGGCCTAGGGCCTGGTCTGCCCTGCCATGACAATTTGTCTTTAAATTGCATTTCCTCGCACCAGGATAAGGCTTGTACCCTCCCAATTGCGCTCTTCCGCCCGAAGCCGTTGGCACAATGTGGGGTGTCGGGTTTGGTAAGCGCCGCCCAACGTTCGGCGCTAACAGAAAGCAAGTAGTACCGTTTACTGTTATACAGTAGCTCAGTCATATCTGACTAAGACCTGACACCCATACACACACACGCGAGCGCGCGCGCGCGCGCACACACACACACACAAACACACACACACACATATTGGCACCTTGCCGTCTTGACAGACGATTGTTTGTGCTTCAAAAAGGCATGATAACTTTTACCCATGGCGGTAGCGAATGTGACTGATAAGGCTAATTTGACCTGTTAATGTTCGTTCACAATGGGAACACATGGTCATTTCCACCATCATGCACCGTCTTACGTCTCACACGATCGGTGTGTGACTTATCAGCAATAATTTTCTCGTTTGTCTTTATTCCGTTTCTGATGTTTGCCCTCCATGCAACACGTTCAGCGGCGACTTGCTACCAATGTGCATTATCAATGCCTTGTATCAATCATGTCCCGCTTACACACATCTTTGTATCGTAGTAGAGGCCGACCCTGAGATCTCTTACCCATCTGTAATTCACCAAAAAAGATGTCCTTTGGTATTCTACCATCATCCATCCTTCTAAGATGTCCTATCCATCTAAGTCTACTAAGATTGAGCATGGAATAAACCGTCACACAACCTGATCTTTCCAATACTTAAGTGTTTGTGATTTTGTCTTGCTACTTAATACCAAGAATTCTTCGCAGACACCGCATATGAAAGCTGTTTAAACGTTTCTCTTGGTGTGAGTAAGTTGTTCAGTTTTCATTGCCATAAAGAAGAGTACTAAGGACGCAGGCTTGATAGACAAAGAGTTTGGCAGTAAGCTTCCTGTTTCTTCCAGACTCTTTTTCTTAACGTGTTCATTGTTGTTGCTGCCTTACCAATCTGGATGTTGATTTCCTGATCTAGGTATAATTTGGTATTTACCACTGATCCTAGATATTTAAAATAGTCTACCATCTCCAGTTCAGCGTCGTCAAAAAAGATTGATGATACCCCATGTGCACCTTGTGACATAATCTGTGTCTTCTTTTTGCTACTTGTTAAACCAAATTCAGAACAAGCATTGGAGATTTCAGATAGTAGATATTGTAATTCTTCCTCAGAGTGGGTTGTAACTACAGCATTATCCGCAAAAAGCAACTCTATGATCAGTACCCTCCTAATGTTGGTCTTGGCCTTCAATCTCTGAGCATTGTAGAGGCCGCCATCTGAGCGTGAGTGAATGTATATACCACCATCCTGATCACGAAAGGCATATTTCAGCAGAAGTGAAAAGTATATTCCAAAGAGGGTGGGAGCTAGTACACAACCTTGCTTAACTCCACTCTTGATTTCAAACTCTTCTGAAGTTGCACCATCAAACTTGATTATACCCTTCATACCTGTGTGGAAAGATTCCACAATGGACAGAAAAATTGGTGGGCAGCCAATCTTCTTTAGTGCCTTGAACAGATCCTCACGACTGACCAAATCAAATGCCTTTGTGAGGTCGATGAAGGCAATAAACAGTGGTTGATTCTGCTCACTGCATTTTCTTGCATTTGTCGCAATGATAATATCATATCAATGGTAGACAGGTTCTGCCGAAAGCCACAATGTGATTCGGGGTAGACTTGATCTCCTAGGACTTGAAGTCTGCGCAGAACAATTCTGGCAAATACTTTTCCAACAATACACAGAAGTGAGATACCCCTATAGTTGTTGCAGTCGCTCCGATCACCCTTGTTCTTGTACAGTGTTATGATGCTGGAATCTTTGAAATCCTGTGGGACTTGTCCTTCACGCCAGCATAGCTCTATTAGCTGGTAGATCTGTAGAGTGAGTCTGTCGTGCCCACTCCTGATAACCTCTATTGGAATCCCATCCTTACCTGGCGCCTTGCCAGATGCAAGTTCATTTATAGAACACTTAACTTCGGTTATAATGGGAAGTGTGTCCAGATGGTCAAGTGTTGGTAGAGCCTCTATGGCGTTGGGGACATCATCAGCTACTTTGGTCTCACTTGAGTGAATCTCCAAATAGTGCTCTACCCATCTGTCCATCTGCTGTTTCTTATTAGTGATGATTTCTCCAGTAAAGGTTTTCAATGGTGCACTTCTTTTGATCATTGGACCACAGGCTTTCTTTATTCCTTTATACATGCTTCTAATGTTTCCTTTATAACTTGCAATTTGAATGGACTCACATAACCTGATCCAATAATCAGTTGCACACTGTCTGGCAGCCTTTTGCACATCATTCCTAGCTTGCTTTAGCTCACTCAGAGTGTTACGCTTTGGTCTTTCCTTGTTTTTTAAGAGAGCTGTCTTCTTCTTATCAATCAAATGCTGCAGAGTCTCGCTGTTTGCCGCAAACCAGTCCTGCCTCTTATGATCCACAGTGCCGTAAACCCCTACGGCAGTTTTATAAAGAGTTTCCTTAAGTTGACCCCACTTTTCACTTACTGTACAATTTTCTGAAATATCAGTGAAAGCGTTGTCAAGTTGCTGTTGAAACTGAAAGCACTTTTCAGGATCGTGAGTGTTAATAATATTAATCCTGGGGCTAGATTTGTGTTTAGCTGTGTAGATTCTCTTTGGTCTCAGTCTAACCCTTGCAACAACCAAAGAATGATCCGTATCAGAGTCAGCACTGTGGTAACTTCAAGTCAATGATATATGGTTCAGATGTTGTCTCCGTGTGATGATGAAGTCCAGCTGGTGCCAATTGCGGATCTTGATGTTTCCATGTGACCTGCTTGCTTGCTTGCTTGTGTTCGCTGGCCGTGAACTCCAGCGTGAAGTCCTGTTTGTCGGATGAAGACATCCTGTTGTCCAACATCAGTGTGATGTCATACAGGACCTGAGGTTTGCATGAGTATCCTTTGTCCCATGTCTGGCTTATTGGTGTGCAGACTGGTGGTTCCTCGCCATGCAGGCAAATACTCTCCGGCTTCGGAGGAATCGTCGATCCTACTGATCTTAGCCAGGTCCCCGAAGGGACCTGTTGCCCAGTACGCACGGCGTGGACGTGTCAACAGGTCTTGGCCAGTATATAACACGGCCCTGGTGCCTTGGAAACACCTCTGCATCCCTCCATGTGACCTTATGCAGCTCTTTTGTTTTAAAAAAGGAGTTTATAATACATAGGTCATGTCTGGTGCAATGCTCCAGCAGCCTTTGCCCATTTTCATTCATGCGACCGATGTTGTATTTTCCAAGTCACAATGGCCATGAACTCGAGTCCTTTGCTACACGAGCATTGAAATCACCGAGCATATAAATGTAGTCAGATTGTGGAGCTGCCTTGATCACGGAGTCTAACTCCTCACAGAACGAATCCTTCACATCATCAGAGGAATCGAGTGTCGGTGAATATGCAGTAATAATGGTGGCAAAACCACAAGAGTTTGCCAAGCGCAGGGATAATAGTCTTTCATTTCCTCCTGCTGGAATTTCAATCATTCCAAGTAGCGAATTCTTCATTGCAAAGCCCACACCATGTTGCCTTTTTTCTGCCTGCCATCTACCCTTCCAAAAAAAGGTGTAATTGTTTTCCCTGAGTGACCCTTCCTCAGCGAGGCGAGTCTCCTGAAGGCCAGCAATATCAATGTTAAGACGACTGAGTTCAGCATCAATCACAGCCGTTTTTATCACATCGTCAATATTGGTCAAGTCAGTGGATAATCCTGGACACATGGTTCTCGCGTTCCAGGTAGCAAACCGTAGGTTGAGGCTTCAATTTTTCTTTTTATTAGTACCTGGTGCATTGGATTTACAGCCTGCGATTCAGATTTTGTCCTAGCCCCAAGCACCGATTGAAGCAGGCAAACTGTGGCGGATCAGCACCTAATTGGCCGGGGCTGCCCAGCTTGAGGCGGGCGGTAGCTGATCAGTGACACCTGTAGGTGTCTCCCACCGTCAGAGGCAACGTGTGGCGCCCCATGTCTACGCTAATTGACAGGGACTTATAACCCATAACAGTTGCCTCTCGCTTTGATTCCGAGACCGGTTAAGACCAGGGATGGAGTTATTGCCTCTCCATAGCACAAAGCCTGGGCGAAAATATAGAGATCATGTGTTGTCCATGCAGCATGATCCCTCTCTCGGCCTGCCTAGTTCACTCCAGAGGAAAGGTAACACCTCTACATCTGGAACAAGACGAGCTGCAGAAGCTGCTGGATCAGCAAAGCAATGCTCTAACTGTCCACCTGTCGGAGCTTCGATCCTAGACCAGCCGCCAACCAAGGCTTAGGGCCTGGTCTGCCCTGCCATGACATTTTGTTTTGAGGTTGCATTTCCTCGCACTAGGGTAAGGCTTGTACCCTCCCAATTGCGCTCTTCCGCCCAAAGCCGTTGGCGCAATGTGGGGTGTCGGGTTTGGTAAGCGCAACAGAAACAGTTTGGTAACAGAAAGCAGGTAGTACCGTCTACTGTTATACGGTAGTTCAGTTATATCTAAGATCTGACACCAATATATATATATATATATATATATATATATATATATATATATATATATATATATATATATATATATATATATCTTATATATAAAAGAGACTGTATGTGGGTGTGTGTATCCTTTATGCGTTCGCGAACGGTCCATCCGATTGAGATGACATTTTCTATACGTCTTCCTCTCATTCCCGCGCTGCCAACTGTCATATGTTTTTAATGCGAAATCGGCTGCTTAGCTAATATTATTTAATTTTTCATTTTTCATTGTAATTTCTATATAGCGAGGGGACTTAACTCTAGAAAAGTTATTTCAAGGGGCATAACTTTTAATAACATTGCTATATACCTTATAGTCATATTGTTGCATGGCTTTCAAAGATTTATAAACTCTTTGTCTATAGTTATTTACGAGCATATGAGTTATAATAAATCATGATATAATCTTTAAGGCACTTTCAAAGTTTTCATAAAAATAATGCATAATGCATAACATTGTAACTCATCTCTTTATGCTAAAGAGTCTACAGTCATGTCGGTTATTAACAACATAATAAATAAATAATAGTTACCTTATCTCTATCAAGTTTGAAGATTTTATATTTCTTTACACAGTCGCCAACTCTAAGAAGACATGGAACAACTTCAGCCATTATTAAATCTACAGGCATATATAATCCTCCTCCTCCTCTCCCCTCCTCCTCCTACCCTCTTCCTCTTCCCCTCCCCCTCCTCCCTCTCCCTCCTCTTCCTCCTGCATCCTCCGCCTCCCTCTTCCTCCTCCTCCCTCCTCCTCCCTCTTCCTCTTCCTCCTACCTCCTCCCTCCTCCTAATCACTCCTCTTCCTTCCTCCTCCTCCCTCCTCCTCCTCCTCCCTCCTCCTCCTCCTCCCTGCTCCCCTCATCCCTCCTCCTGCCTCCTGCCTCCTCCCCCTCCCTTCTCCCCCTCCTCCTCCCTCCTCCTCCATCCTCCCCCTCCTTTCTCTCCCTCCTCCTCCCTTCTCATCTTCCCTCCTCCTCCTCCTCCTCTCTCCTCCTCCCCTTTCCTCCCTCCTCTTCCTCCCTCTACCTCCTCCCTCCTCCTCCTTCCTCCAAATCCCTCCTCTTCCCTCTTCCTCCTCCTCCCTCCTCATCATTCCTCCTCCCCGTCCTCCTTCTCCCTCCTCCTTCTACCTCTTCCTCCCTCCTCCTTCTCCCTCCACCTCCTCCCTCCTTCTCCCTCTCCCTCTTCCTTCTCCCCCTCCTCCTCCTGCCTTCCCCTCCTCCCTCCTTCTCCCTCCTCCTCCTCCTTCTCCCTCCTCCTCCTTCTCCCTCCTCCTCCCTCTTCCTCCTCCCTCCTCCTCCCCCTCCTCCCTCTTCCTCCTCTCTCTTCCCCCTCCCTCCTCCTCCCCTCCTCCCACTTCCTCCTCCCTCCTCCTCCCTTTTCCTCCCCCTCCTTCCTCTTCCTCCCTCCTCCTCTTCCCTCCTCCTCCCTCCTCCTCCTTTCTCCTACTCCTCCCTCCTCCTCCCTCCTCCACCTCCCTCTTCCTCCTCCCAGCTCCTACACCTCCTTTTTCTTCTTCTTCTGCTGCTACTGCCGCAGCTCCATTTACCCAAGTTAATTGTTGGGGGAAGATGTAAAGATCTTTCAAGTGCTCTTTCTAATGCTTTTTGTAAGTTGGTCTTCGTTTATCTAAGGTTGTTCTAACTGCAACCAATAAATGATTAGACAGACAGGCAGACAGACAGACAGACAGACAGAGAGGGAGGGACAGACAGACAGACAGACAGAGAGGGAGGGACAGACAGACAGACAGACAGACAGACAGAATAGATGATAGACGTAAATAGAAGAGATCAAAGAATCCCTGAACCACAACGCTAGGAAAAGCGAAGAAAATTACGTGACCACACAGAATCGTCACACGGCAATGTCAATAACAAGTCATCTTTGTATGTTTACAGAAGTTATCTACAGTCATTTAGTTGATTAAAAACAGTTTTCATTACATACCTACCCCTCTTTCTATCTGTCTGTCTGTCTACCTATCCGTCTATTATATATATCTATCTATATGTCTGCCTGCCTGCCTGCCTACCTGCCTACCTACCTTCCCCTCTATCTATCTATCTATCTATCTATCTATCTATCTATCTATCTATCTATCTATCTATCTATCTATCTATCTATCTATCTATCTATCTATCTATCTATCTATCTATCTGTCTGTCTATCTATCTATCTATCTATCTATCTATCTATCTATCTATCTATCTATCTATCTATCTCTCTCTCTCTCTCTCTCTCTCTCTCTCTCTCTCTCTCTCTCTCTATCTATCTATCTATCTATCTATCTATCTATCTATCTATCTATCTATCTATCTATCTATCTATCTATCTATCTATCTATCTATCTATCTATCTATCTATCCCGGCATTAATTTTCTCCTCTAGACAGACAGACAGACAGGCAGACAGGCAGGCAGGCAGGCAGATAGATCTCCACCAGAGTCTGGGCGAAGCCGGGCCGGGTCTGCTAGTATATATATATATATATATATATATATATATATATATATATATATATATATATATCTCCCGTGTGTTGCCGGGGCCCATAAGGGAAGCAAAGAATAGCAACACTGCAGCCTACCACGCATGTCGTAAGAGGCGACTAAGGAGGCTTGATGGTTCCGTCGCCCTGCTACTGAGTGAGTGCGTGGCGCGACACTGTGAGCTGTGAGTTTCGTGTGAAGTGCTTTTGAATCTGCCCGAGGGTTTTGGAATGTGACTGCATGTTCGGAGCGATGGCAGATGGCTATGTCCAAGAGTTGACCGGTTTTTGCCTTATGCAGAAATGCGTGGCTGCTGGGTTTCTGGTTGACTGCCACTGCCATTGACGATGAACTGTATTTCGTGGACTGTGTGGGTGAACATCTAGGAAACATCCAGATGGGAAAATGACTGCAGATTCCATCAGAAATGAACTGGGTGTTTTGTGGGGGACTATTGTGTTGACATTCTGGCGGCGGCATTATGCACAGTTTATCTGTGCGGGCTGTTGTTTGTCGAGACTCCTGTCTTTTCCACTTTTCACATTGGGCAGTAGGGAGCATTTTGTATGATATTCACTGGCACAGGAACGGAGCATAATGGGGATGACCCGTTGCTGTGAAGTTGGAACTGCGACTAACTAACTAACTAACTGAGCTGATCCACGACTCTGGTGATCGAGTGAAATGGCGAATCATGACCGCCCACGCTTTCCGGCATGGCACATGATATATATATATATATATATATATATATATATATATATATATATATATATATATATATACATATATATATATATATATATATATATATATATATACATATATATATGTCGGTTTCTTGGCTTAGAGCTTAGCGACTTTCTCCGTAATATCGTAGTGTCGTAATCAGCAGTGGTTCAAATCGGGTCGGTATCTTACGGGGTATGTGAGCCGGCCGCTCAGAAAGTAATGGCAAACTACTGAGCGTAATCTTGCCAAGAAATCAACAATCAGCTGAAAGATGCTGAGGTTGACAGCGATGTCGTGTAAAGGATATGCAAAACATATATATATATATATATATATATATATATATATATATATATATATATATATATATATATATATAAAGTTAAACAATCACTTGTTTATATTAATCGATAATGTATATTATCTTTATTGATAATAACAGCTGTTTTTTTAAATTCGAGGAGGTGGAGATGTCAAATTAAAAACTTAATATGTGCATGTGTGCATGTGTGCGTGTGCGTGCACGAGTGCGCGTGTACGTGTGCGTGTGCGTGTGCGCGTGCCTGCGTGTGTGTGTGTGTGTGTGTGATTATATTCTGAAAAAGTAAAGAACAAATGTCCCATTTTTCAATGTAGTCACCACTGCGTTAAATGCAAGTCCTCCAGAGCCTGTAAATTGCTTGGATTCCTTTGTGTGTAACCACTCATGTACCACCTTTTATACCTTTTCATCGGACCAAAATGTCTTTCCAACAACTCGTTGAGTTGTCCAAACAATTGGGGCTAGGTCTGGCGAGTACGGGGGATGTGGACACACTGAAAGTGGAGGTCTTCGATGGTTTCAACTGTTGCACGGGCAGAATAGGGTCGAGCATTGTGTATTGCCATGTTGCAAAACGACACATTTACTCAGAAGTCCATGTCGATTAAATTTGACTGCGGGTCGAAGATGATTCCTGAAAAGATATGTATAGGTATCACTGGTGACCAATTTCCCCCTTGGCATCTGGTTCACTAAAATATCTCCACGTTCATCCTACCTAAAAATGTTGGCATAACTTTCCCAGGTGGCTGCTTGCCAAACTTCTTTGGTTTCAGTGAGGGGGGGGGGGGAAGGGGGGGATGGCGCCATTCCTTGTTCGTTCTCTTCTTTTCCGGCTCGAGGTAGTGAATCCAGGTTTAGTCTCCAGTAACAGTTAGTAAACTGCACCTTCTGCTTAAAATCATTGCAAAAGTTCTTACCAAGCATCACTGCGTCGTTGTTTCGAATCTGGAGTAAGCTGTTGTAACCCCCACCTTGCAGACACTTAACAAGCATCACTGCGTCGTTGTTTCGAATCTGGAGTAAGCTGTTGTAACCCCCACCTTGCAGACATTTAACAAGCATCAGTGCGTCGTTGTTTCCAATCTGGAGTAAGCTGTTGTATCCCCCACCTTGCAGACACTTAACAGGCATCACTGCGTCGTTGTTTCGAATCTGGAGTAAGCTGTTGTATCCCCCACCTTGCAGACACTTAACAAGCATCACTGCGTCGTTGTTTCCAATGTGGAGTAAGCTGTTGTATCCCCCACCTTGCAGACACTTAACAAGCATCACTGCGTCGTTGTTTCGAATCTGGAGTAAGCTGTTGTAACCCCCACCTTGCAGACACTTAACAAGCATCACTGCGTCGTTGTTTCGAATCTGGAGTAAGCTGTTGTATCCCCCACCTTGCAGACACTTAACAAGCATCACTGCGTCGTTGTTTCCAATCTGGAGTAAGCTGTTGTATCCCCCACCTTGCAGACACTTAACAAGCATCACTGCGTCGTTGCTTCGAATCGGGAGTAAGCTGTTGCATCCCCCACCTTGCAGACACTTAACAAGCATCACTGCGTCGTTGTTTCCAATCTGGAGTAAGCTGTTGTATCCCCCACCTTGCAGACACTTAACAAGCATCACTGCGTCGTTGTTTCCAATCTGGAGTAAGCTGTTGTATCCCCCACCTTGCAGACACTTAACAAGCATCACTGCGTCGTTGTTTCCAATCTGGAGTAAGCTGTTGTATCCCCCACCTTGCAGACACTTAACAAGCATCACTGCGTCGTTGTTTCCAATCTGGAGTAAGCTGTTGTATCCCCCACCTTGCAGACACTTAACAAGCATCACTGCGTCGTTGTTTCCAATCTGGAGTAAGCTGTTGTATCCCCCACCTTGCAGACACTTAACAAGCATCACTGCGTCGTTGTTTCCAATCTGGAGTAAGCTGTTGTATCCCCCACCTTGCAGACACTTAACAAGCATCACTGCGTCGTTGTTTCCAATCTGGAGTAAGCTGTTGTATCCCCCACCTTGCAGACACTTAACAAGCATCATTGCGTCGTTGTTTCCAATCTGGAGTAAGCTGTTGTATCCCCCACCTTGCAGACACTTTACGGTTTTCATTTGAGTCCCCCTCGTATAAATATATGTCTAACTGTAGTCGTTGTTTAGTTTAATTTTAGTACTTGTTTAGTACTTAATTTACTCATTCTTTGAGATCTTGTACCATTTCGGCGAAGAAAATTGCATTATAAAGTATTAATCCAAATTAGGTATACGTTTGCTTAATTCCTTTGTTCTGTGGTGTTGTAATGACTAGAAAACGATCTATTTTCGATTACAGGATAATGGCAAGCAGCACCGGGGAAAAGGAGCTGAATTTGATATTGATTGGAAAGACAGGCGAGGGGAAGAGTGCAACGGGAAACACTATTCTTGGTCATCGCATGTTTATTGAATCTTCTAAAACGACATCAGTAACGAAGGATGTTGTCAGTAAGTTCACACGTTTCGACAACTTTACCGTCAAAGTAGTGGACTGTCCAGGCTTAATGGACACAGATAAGAACAGCGGGGAAGACAAGAAAGCAGCTGCCTAAAATATGGCTACGGCACTTGGTATGTGCAATGTCGGCGTTGATGCATTTATACTTGTCATACGACGCGATCGTTTCACAGAAGATCAAATCAAATCATTAGATGCTCTGAAAACAATATTTGGAGACAGGTATATGAACAATCTAATAGTTGTTGTCACTGGTGGAGATAGGTTCAAGGAATGCATGGAGCATGAAGGCTGTGGTGACATAAATTTCAAAGAATGTTTCAGTGAAGAAACTGGAGCTTTCAAACAGTTATTTGACGACTTTAGTGACAGATTCTTGCTGATTAACAACAGAGAGAAGGATCCACAGATAAATAAGACACAAAGACGAGAAATAATTCAGCTTGCAGACAGTGTGCGGAAACTGAACGGTAGATACACCAGCGCAAGTTTTGAAGAAGCTAAAGCTACAAGAGATAAGTTGATCGTTCAAGAAAACCTGCCGATGTTGAATGAAAGCCTACAGATGAAAATTGGTCTTCTGGCAGCAGATTTACTTAAGCTTAAGAAAGCACCATCGGATAGACAACGAGACAGCATTCTCCAGAGCTTAGATGATCTTAAGAATGAAATAACAGAGAAAGATAAAGGAACAGGTTTACTCAAACATTTAATGGCGAATGTTGAGCAAGTGAAAATTGCTCTTCATGATGTTGACAAGCTTCACTGTCTGGCCGAGAAACTAGAAAATATTCGGGAAGAAAAGTCCAGCTGGTCCAGGTATGGGATGGTCACTGCAGGTTTAACAGCTATTGCTGGAGTTGGAGCAGTCGCTGCTGTTGCTGCTTTGGTAGTAGTAGCCGCACCTGTAGCTGTAGGAGCAGCCGCTGCGGGTGGTTTGATTTCTGGAACAAGCTATGCCGTTGGTGTAAGTAAAACTGATAAATTTTATCGGAAACAGCAACATTTATCCAAGAATGAGAAAGAGATACAAGCAGAAATAATTGCCCTAGACAGGAAGGTGACAAAAGTCACACTGGACATTACAAAGTAGCCAGATTTTCTCATAAATTAGAGTAAAACAATATATAATGACACAAAGTAGTGCAGCTTTACATAACAGAGTTACGACACATACAGAACGTTGCGGCGGTTAGCCTTCATCAGCAAACAAACACATTCACAAACACAACATACAGTCAAGGAGAATTCCTGTGACTACATTAGAAGGTGATGACAGGGCGAGAGGAACAAATGCATGGAAAAATGGAAGCAATGAAGAGAAAATGAGAATTGACAAAATGTTAATTGAAAAGAATGTTAGTCGAAGAAAATGTTTAATAGAAAAACTGTTTCTAGAGAAGAAAAAAACTGTATACTCACCTCACGTACGGACCTGTGAATGTCTACGGAAAACTCGGGTGTATTAGTATAACGGTGCTGGATGTTACGGTACAGTGAGCACATAGAAAGAAGGGGGCGGGGTAGGAGGCGTGTAAAATTTACCACGACCCCATTGTGTTGTTGGTCTGGGTGGACTGGTGTGCAGGAACACGTGTACTTACATAGACACACTTCAACAGACAAAATGCTAGTGTATGTGGACATGCAAGAAGAGAGAGAGAGGGAGAGAGAGAGAGAGAGAGAGAGAGAGAGAGGAGAGCGAGAGAGAGACAGACAGAGAGAGACAGAGAGAGACAAAGAGAGGAAAAGTGCCTGCGACCTACCACATGGGGTATATTGTAACCTACGAAATAGTCAGTATGGTTGCTAGTCATACAACGCGCTTCAGGAGCCCCTCGCCCAGTCCTAGAGTTGTTGGGGTTGTGTAAGTTCCAACCACTGGCAATGCACGTGAAGAAGGTATGCACAGAGTGACAGAGAAGCCAGATGTAAGAGGAGAGAGAGAGGGAGAAAGCTGCACTACTTTGTGTCATTATATATTGTTTAAACTTTCACAGCTTTACCGCAGTTCCACCAAATTTCATAAATTAGAGTAGGACACCAGCTTTGAGGGTATTTTGATATCTCACAAAATACAGTTATCATTATTGCTGTTGACATTTCATCTTCTTCTTCTCGTTTACCCAATTTATCCTAGTAAAGTTCGGGGAGATATAAGGATCTTTTGTGCTCTCTTTCCAATGTGCTATATAAGTTGATGTTCAGTCCTTTAAGCTTGTTCTTGATATCATCACTGCATCTTTTACGCGAACGTTTCTTTGCTCTGTGTCCATCTCTCTCTCTCTCTCTCTCTCTCTCTCTCTCTCTCTCTCTCTCTCTCTCTCTCTCTCTCTCTCTCTCTCTTTCTCTCTCTCTCTCTCTCTCTCTCTCTCTCTCTCTCTCTCTCTCTCTGTCACACCCGCTACTCGTCTAAGTCATTTCATCTCTGTTGTTATGACTTTATGTATATTTTTAAAGTTACTGTTAGTGACCCCTGACCTGAGACTTTAAATATATTTATATTTATGATTATTGAACACACACACACACACACAGAAGCACACACATGCAAGCACACACACACACACACACACACACACACACACACACACATATATGTGTGTGTGTGTGTATGAAGCCGGGGAGGGAGGGGAGGGGTATAAATATAATAGTACAGTAAACTACCAATATACTTTTCTGGTGATGTGAATGTGAGAGCGCAACTCTGACTGCGTTCGGGTCAAAGAAGAAGAAGAGAGGAAAAAGAGAGGAAACTTCTCACCTCCCTTAACTTACAAGAACAGGGAGAGTAAAAATAAGGAATATGTTTCCACGATTCTAGAGACAGAGACAAAGATGATTTCTTCATATCCCCGCCCGATAAGTGGATTAAGCAAATCAGGAACAAAACAAAAAAGCTCTTTATTTACTAAAATCTTTAGTCTCAGGGACAACAAATATTCATACTAACATTGATGCATAAAACTAAACACTGCAGATAACTGCAGTCTAAAATCAAACATTAACAATGAGTGGTCCCTAGCAAATAACCAGGGCTCTGTCCTCTAAGGATAGTCTGTCGGATACACCAAGTATCACGACTGAAATCTTGAACATCAAAACTGTGACAATTAACAAAAATAAGACACCTTAACGAAAGATGTGACTCTTTCAGGAAGAACGTATAAGCTGACAAAAATAAGACATCTTACAAAAGATGTGATGTTTTCAGGAAGAACTAAGAAGCTCATAAAAATACGACATCTTAACAAATGGTGTGACACTTAACCAGGGATAATTGCAACACAAACACAAACAGAAGAGTTCTGACATTACAGTCGCTAGCCACTCCTGCAACATAAAAGCATTGCTCGAAATGTGTGTTACAACACACACACACGCACACACACACAAACGCACACACGCACGCTCTCTCTCTCTCTCTCTCTCTCTCTCTCTCTCTATCTCTCTCTCACACACACACACAACATATGCATACATGAATAATCACCATCATCAATTGCCATGCCAGCTGGCGTAGGCGTTCATGACTCTCCACAGATCTTGGTCTTTGGTTTTCTGGATCAACTAAGCTGATGATATTCTCCCATGCCACCGTCTCAATCCATCCAGCATCATCTCTCTTGGTCTGCCTCTGCCTCTCTTACCCTCGATCTTTCCAGTTGTCACTATGTTCTCCAATGCCTCTCTTCTCATCACATGATCAAAGAAAGCTGTTTGTCTCTTTCTTATTGTTGTATATAGTGTTCTAGTTTCATTAGCCTCTTTCAGGCAGTCGTTGTTAGCTACTCTGGCAGTCCAAGGAATTCGCAACATTCGTCTCAGGAACCACATCTCTGTTGCTTCTAATTTCTTCTTAATTTGTTCATTTACATTCCAAGATTCTCTGCCATACAGCAAAACTGGTTCTATATCGCATTTCAGCACTCTCTTTCTTACATTCAGTGGTAATGACTTATTGCATAAGATACTCTTTATTTTCTTAAATGCGGCTGACATGAATAATAGATGCCTGTATTTCTATTCGTGTTGATCAGTAGAGTGAATTTACGTCACCCTCTTCTACTTCTAAATACCCTAATTAATGTGAATTTCCAAGCAGCCTGGGACCAACTATCCCATCCTGAAATGGCCATGGCTAAATAAGGTTGCTTCGGCTGGCAAAGATTAGTTTCATCATCGTGCCAGGGCATGCGGGAGTACAAGGAAATGTATATCGTCACTGTCCCAGCTGGACATGTCTAGCTCTGACGCCACCATGCTGTCGCGAACGAGAATCGCCATTCCCAGATGTCGTCTGTTGTAGAAACATTTGAAGCCGGCAATTCGAAGTAGCTGATCGCCCAGTCTCGTCTCCTTGAGTGCTATAATGTCGTTCCTGTAAACTAAGGTTTCTAAAATAGAGCCCCGTTGTTTTACACTGGCAACGTTCTAATACAGAATACGGATATTCCTGAGTCCTAGACGGTGACACTTGAGTCTAAAGCGTCTCAAATCACCACGCTTACCTTGCTTCTTTTTGCCTGCGCGGCTTCCACGCCGCCTAGTTAGCTTGACTGCTGACCGCTCGGAGAACACACGTTGTTCCGCCATGTTGAAAAAACGAAAATACAGAACCCACACACGCTGCTGAAAATTAACTCAAGGATGGCTTCGCTCGATGCACGAACTCCGTAGCACCCGCGCAGATCTTGAGTAGAAACTCCTGGTTTTACATCCTGGCACACCAATTACACGGAAGAGATGAATAAATCCATCCCCTACGCGAAAAAATTAACGAACACAAAACAACACGACCGTCCGTCGCCATCTTGAAACCGGAAGCCAGAATATATATATATATATAAGCAACAACAGATGTCCAGGTATATAAGCAACAACATATGTCCAGGTATACAAGCAACAACATATATCCATACATATAAGCAACAACATATGTCCAGGTATTTAAGCAACAACATATGTCCAGATATATAAGCAACAACATATGTCCAGGTATATAAGCAACAACATATATCCATATATATAAGCAACAACATATGTCCAGGTATATAAGCAACAACATATGTCCAGGTATATAAGCAACAACATATGTCCAGGTATATAAGCAACAACATATATCCATATATAAGCAACAACATATATCCATATATATAAGCAACAACATATGCCCATATATATAAGCAACAACATATGTCCAGGTATATAAGCAACAACATATGTCCATATATATAAGCAACAACATATATCCATATATATAAGCAACAACATATATCCATATATATAAGCAACAACATATGTCCAGGTATATAAGCAACAACATATGTCCAGGTATATAAGCAACAACATATATCCATATATATAAGTAACAACATATATCCATATATATAAGCAACAACATATATCCATATATATAAGCAACAACATATATCCATATATATAAGCAACAACATATGTCCAGGTATATAAGCAACAACATATATCCATATATATAAGCAACAACATATATCCATATATATAAGTAACAACATATGTCCAGGTATATAAGCAACAACATATATCCATATATATAAGCAACAACATATGTCCAGGTATATAAGCAACAACATATATCCATATATATAAGCAACAACATATGTCCAGGTATATAAGCAACAACATATGTCCAGGTATATAAGCAACAACATATGTCCAAGGTATATAAGCAACAACATATATCCATATATAAGCAACAACATATATCCATATATATATAAGCAACAACATATGTCCATATATATAAGCAACAACATATGTCCAGGTATATAAGCAACAACATATATCCATATATATAAGCAACAACATATATCCATATATATAAGCA
>OY992884.1:14284902-14375674 GCA_963921405.1 Cepaea hortensis
ATATATCCATATATATAAGCAACAACATATATCCATATATATAAGCAACAACATATGTCCATATATATAAGCAACAACATATATCCATATATATAAGCAACAACATATATCCATATATATAAGCAACAACATATATCCATATATATAAGCAACAACATATGTCCATATATATAAGCAACAACATATATCCATATATATAAGCAACAACATATATCCATATATATAAGCAACAACATATATCCATATATATAAGCAACAACATATGTCCAGGTATATAAGTGAACCCGGGAGGGGGGGGGGTGATTATGTGAAGTAGGGACTGAATTTGGGTAAGGAGAAGACGAGCGATAAGAAGTAGAGGAGAAATAGAAATAAAGAGGGGATACGCTGCACACTTCCTCCCCCCCCCCCCCCCCCAAAAAAAAAAAAAAAAAAAAAAAACTAACAATAACAGTGAAGGTAATAAGAAAGAAAATAGTTCCAAGACTCTAAGACAGAATTTGAGAATGGACATTATCCAAACCAATGATGGAATCTATCTACTAGGCCAGTGGTTCTCAACCGGTGGGGAATCCCCCCCCCCCGGGGGGAATTTTGGGGTTTCCAGGGGGGGGGGGGAATGAAGATCATTTCAAGATCGCATTAATACAAGAACCGATTACTTGATATTGCTTTTCCCTTCATACTTTACAGTTTTGCACATCTCATCCTTCTAAAATTCATTTTATAAAGTAAGTAGACCCACAAATCACGTTTTATGTAGATGTATAGACCTGTTTTAACATATTTACCTTCCATTTTAACGTATACTGTGTAGGGGTGGGGGATGTTTAGGTAGGAAATAGGAAAGGGGGGGGGGGGAATGACGTTCTGAAAATATGGTGAAAAGGGGGGGGGCACGGGCCAAATTTTGATAGGAAGGGGGGAATGACGTTATGAAAATATGGTGAAGTGGGGCAAGGGCCAAAAAAGGTTGAGAACCACTGTACTAGGCTGTGATGGCAATAGTGAGTGCACAAGCTAAACTAACACATACTAAACTAACACATACTAAACTAACACATACTAAACTAACACATACTAAACTAACACATACTAAACTAACACATACTAAACTAACATATAGAAACCAACACAAACGTTATATATTTGTCTTCAAAGTCTACAACTTCATAGACAACAAATGTTCACACAAACATTGAAGTACAATAAAAACACACAGTAAAGACAAATGCAGTCTAGAATCAAACACTAACAATGATGAGTGGTCTCTAGAAAATTACCAGACCTCTGCCCTCTATCTAGGCCAGGTCTGTCAGGTACACCAAGTTCATCAACCGAATCACAATAACTACTGGTCACTCCACCCAACAATTAAAGTCTACAACTGTCTTCACCTAAACTGATTAAGCTTTAACACCTTAACTGATGTGATGACAAGAGAGGCATTGGGGAACATCGTGACGAATGCGAGATAAAGGGGTAGAAAGGAAGATGCCGACTAAGAGAAATGATCCAGGATGGACTGAGACGGTGGCAATGAGGATTGCCATCAGCAGAGCTGATTCAGAACACGAAAGATCAAGATGTGTGGAGAGACATGAACGTCTACGCCAGCTGGCAAGGAACTTGATGGTCCATGCTGACTGTGACCCACTCCTTGCCTATAGAAGGGCAGAATGTTAGACGGGCCTGCGTGCCCAATTCTTAACCCAAAAGTGTGTTCGTTCGTTTGTTCGTGTTTCAAGTATTTCAACCAAAGTATAATTCAGTTATTCTCTTCATGTGATATATCACTCTGTAGTATACGCTGTACGAAATGTAACGAAATATGCCAGGTGAGAAAACGGGCAACTTATTATTTGTGACTTTTCTGTGTGAAGTCTCTAAGGGAATACAATATGTCGAACAAGTAAATAAAGTCCAGATGTGTGCCTTAAGGCTTGGTGGATATATGGTGCTAGACGGTATATGTGTATGGACCAATCAGCTCTCAGTATGTTATGTGGTTATTATCAGGTCGACCGTTTTCACTTCCGAGGTCATTTCCTGGAAACTGCTTTAAGATGGGTCAACCTGGGAGACCTGGTCAGTGTAAACAATCCGCCTAGATTCTAACTCATGACCATCAGCGAGCGTGCAGACACTATGCTTTCTCCGTTCCCTGACTGAAACAAGGACAAGTTTATTGATACGAAATTACTGAAGTTTTACATTTGTGAACTGTGCACTTCCACATGTCTGTCTTCCTTGTGAAACAAAGACAGACATAGACTATTTAGCAGAAGAGCTTAGTGGTTAATGGCAGACAGACGGTCAGACTGACAGACAGACAGACGGTCGGACGGATGAACAGACGGATGGTCGGACATATGGAAGGACAACAGATCGGACGGACCGACAATACACCGACAATACACACACACACAGACACAGACACAGACAGACAGACACACACACACACACACACACACACACACACACACACACACACACTTATATATATAAACCTTTATGAGGAACAGTATGATATTCGATTTAATAATGAAGGACCGCCAATTTTGAAGATGGAGGTTCGAAATGTTCTTAAACATATGAAAACTGGCAAGGCCCCCGGTGCAGATAACATCACAACAGAAATGATTAAAGCTTTAGAAGAATATAGAATAGATCAAGTCACCAGACTGCTGAACACATTATAGTATACCGAGATATGCCTTCTGAATTTTTTAACTCCGCATTTATTGCAATCCCCAAGAAATCAGGAGCCTTGGAATGTGATCAACATAGAACAATTAGTATGATGAGTCACATCACAAAGATTTTGCTACGTATTATCATGCAAAGAATGAGGAAGAAAATACAACCTGAAATAGGGGAAGAACAATGTGGGTTTGTAGAAAGAAAGGGTACAGTAAATGTTTTGTATATGCAAAATTATTGCCAGTTATTGAACGTGCTATAGCAGTAAACAAGGATATACATCTTTGCTTTATTGACTACACAAATGCTTTCGATAGAGTTAGCCATGTCTATATGGTGGATATGCTTGCAGATCTACAAATTGATGGGAAAGACATTAGACTTATAAAAAACATATATTAGATACAACAAGCTGCCATAAGGATTGATAATGAAGTGGGACAATATCAGCCTATTAAGAGAGGTGTGAGACAGGGATGTGAAATGCCTCCAGATCTCTTTTCCTTATACAGTGAAAATATTTTCAGACATGTAGACGATAAAACTGGAATCAGCGTTGGAGGACGAAACATCAATAACATTAGATATGCAGATGATACAGTATTGATTGCAGACAATGAGCAGGATCTGCAACAATTAGTAGATGCGTTTGCTGCACACAGTGAACAACTGGGGTTAGAATTAAATTGTAAATAGACACAGATTATGGTCGTCACTAGGAAGAACGAAATACCACAATGTAATATACAAGTAAATGGGGATGTACTTCAACAAGTGAATCGGTACAATTATCTCGGAACAGTAATAACATCAGACGGGAGATGCCTTGAAGAGATTAGAACAAGAATCCCCATCGCGAAAGTAGCCTTTAGCAAGATGAAAAACATACTGACAAATAAAAAGATGTCAATTCAAACGAGAAAAAGAGTGTTTAGAGGCTACATAGAGCCTGTTCTTTTGTATGGATGTGAAACTTTGACAATGAGCTGTAAAGCTTAAAAACATCTGATGGCTGCAGAAATGTGGTTTCTGGGGAAAATGCAAAGAATACCATGGACAGACAGAAAAACAAATGACCAAGTTCTACAGGAGACAAATGAAAATCGTAAATTGATTAGAGAAATTAAACGTAGGCAGTCAAACTTTTTTGAACATGTTATGAGAAGAAATGGATTGGAGAACTTGGTGACAACTGACAAGATCGAAGGGAACAAACAGACGAAGGGGAAGACCGAGAAGAAAAAAAAAATACCTTCTGAGCTGATCCACTACTCAGGTGATAGATTGAACTGGCAAGTCATGCCCGCCCACGCTTTCCGACATGGCACATCTTATATATAAAAGGCAATCTTCGTCTGTATGTATGTCTGCATGTATGTCCCTTATGCGTTCGCGAACGGTCCATCCGATTGAGATGAAATTTTCTACACGTCTTCCTCTCATTCCCGCGCTGCCAACTGTCATAATTTTTTTTCTTCTTCCTCCTCCTCCCTCCTCCCCCTACCTAAATACGTACGTAAATAGAAGAGATCAGAGAATCCCCGAACCACAACGCTAGGAAAAGCTAAGAAAATGATTTGACTACACAGAATCGTCACACGGCAATATCAATAACAATTCATCTTTTTATGTGTAAGGAAGTTATCTACAGTCATGTAGAAGGGAAGAAAAATAAATGGAAGGACCGAAATCACAGAACCTAGACGAGTATGAATTCTGAATGGCCAACTCCCTCCTCCTCCTACCTCCTCCTCCTCCCTCCTCCCTCTACCTCCTCCCTCTACCCTCCTCCTCCGCTCTCCTCATCCTCCCTCCTCTTCCCTCCTCCTCCTTCTCCCTCTTCCTCCTCCCTCCTCCTACTTCCTCCTCTTCCCTCCTCCTTCTCCCTCTCCCTCCTCCCCCTCCTCATCCCTCCTCCTCCTCCTGCCTCCTTCTCCCTCATCCTCCCTCTTCCTCTTCCTCCTTCTCCCTCCTTCTCCTTCTTCCTCCTCCATCCTACTCCCTCCTCCTCCTCCTCCCTTCTCCTCCTTCTCCCTCTATCTCCTCCTCCTCCCTCTACCTCCTCCCTCCACCCTCCTCCTCCTCCTCCTCCCTCCTCCTCGTCCCTCCTCCTCCCTTTCCTTCCCCCTCCTCATTCTTCCTCCTCCCTCCTCCTCCCTCCTCCTCCCTCCGCCTCCTCCCTCCTCTTCCTCCCCTCTCCCCCTCCTCCCTCCTCCTCCCTCCTTCTCCCTCCTCCTCCCTCTTCCTCCTCCTCCTTCTCCCTCCTCCTCCCTCTTCCTCCTCCTCTCCCCTCCTCCTACCTCCTACCTCCTCCTCGCTCTTCCTCCTCCTCCCTCCTCCTCCTCCTCTCTCCTCCTCCTTCCTCCTCCTCCTTCCTCCTCCCTCCTCCTCCCTCTTCCTCCTCCTCCCTCCTCCTCCCTCCTCCACCTCCCTCTCCCCTCATTCTTCCCTCCTCCTCTTAATCCCTCCTCCTCCCTCCTACTCCTCCTGTCTCCTCCTCCTCCCTGCTGCTCCCTCCTCTTCCTCCCTCCGCCGAATATGAATTAAATGATATGCTCCCCATCAAGGTATGGGCGAAGCCGGGCCGGGTCGTCTTTTTTGGGAACGGGAACGGGAGCAGGGGCCGAATATGAATTAAATAAGACGCTCCATTTACCCAAGTTAATTGTTGGGGGAAGATGTAAAGATCTTTCAAGTGCTCTTTCTAATAATAGACAGACAGACAGTAGATAGTCGGGAACGGGAACGGGAGCTTATATGACTACTTATATGAATTAAATGAAATGCTCCCCACCAGGGACTGGGCGAAGCCGGGCCGGGTCAGACAGACAGATAGACAGACAGACAGACAGACAGACAGACAGACAGATAATCGGGAACGGGAACTTATATGACTACTTATATGAATTAAATGAGATGCTTCCCACCAGAGTCTGGGCGAAGCCGGGCCGGGTCAGCTAGTTATATATATATATTTATATATATATGGGTGTGCGTGTGTGTGTGTGTGTGTGTGTGTGCGTGTGTGTGTCTGTTGGTGGGTGTGTGTATGCTTGTGTGTGTAGAATTTGTGATGTAGTTGTATTAGTGTATGTTTGTTGTGTTTGTGCTGACGAAGGCTTTAGCCAAAGAGACCATTTTATAACTTGTGAATGTGTTCCAGTCAAGACTAACGATTTCATGCTTTCTTTTCGCTGATTCACTCATTGCATTTGATTATCAATTGTTGGCGACGGTTACACTTTGAACTTGGGCCGGCGATTTCCTATGCCGAATGTGACACCAGGCTCGTATCTGTGGTACACATTTATTCAGTAGACACGCCCACTGTCACATTACATAACTGTTACGAGCACACAGTGTTACTGCCACCACACCGGAACAAATGTCGGAATAATGACAGCAGTCGTGCCTTGTTGCTGAAATCTCGTCTGGAATGTTTCAGTTCACTGGGTCTAGCAACGTATAACTACTGCTTTTTTTGAAAAGCCAACATCTTCGTCTCTAGGTACGTGTTTTAAATGTTATTCAACAGTTTTGTTAATAGTGGGGGAAGGTCTACCTAGCAAAGTGGTTAAGCTGCCTATCTTACACTACGTGGGTTCGATTCCGGACTCCGTCTCTCGGTACTTTCAAAATGTATGACCTCTGCAGGACGTTGAGATCAGTCCCATTACCTATTTGATATACTTCTATAATTTTACTTTCAGTAGTTTGCCATTGCTTTCCGAGTCAACTTTTAAGTCCAGCTGAGTGATCGATGAATGGATTGAACCCACAACCCCACCGTCAGCGCACTGAAAAATGTAAGCAAAGTACATTAATCCTCTCCGCCAAGTGGCCTTGTTACAAGAGTGCAACTTTTTTTTTCGGAGACTCCTCGGGACCTCCGCTGGAGTTTGTGCACGTTGTTACTTTCGACAAGCAGCTCTGCGGAAAGAGATCAAGCCATAGGCATAACCCGATGCAATGAAGCCGATCTTTTTTGCCTTTAATCTATTTATTAATTGTTTATATTCCAAATTATCCCAATAATTTATATTTCAAAACCGTGATTTTAAAGGTTTCCCCTGGCATTGTTTGTTTGTTAACATCAGTGTCTTCTTCGTTTAGTATAGGTGGACATTCTAAGTCATTTCCTTGTCTTAATTCTGCTCGTTCTCCATCATATGTATTTATTTTGTATTCTTTGTATTCATTCCACCTGTTTGCCATGTAACTTCCTCCATTAATAACGTTTCCGTCTTTAATTTCAGACATCCTGTTTAATCATTTTTTCTGCCTGTCAAAAGACTAATCTGCATGTATATACTGTGTATTGTTTTAATAGAATTTAATTCAGCTTTATTGCCTATGCTCTTTTTTTTTTTTTTTTAAAGTTTATTTTGCCTTTATGCTTATATCTCTTATGTCTTTCTTGTTCTTTTCATAGTTGCTTTGTTATTTCTACTTTGTTTTGATATATTCTTTAGCTTTGAAATATCTTCACTCATCCATTTTTTTCATTGCTTTTTGTCATCTTTTCGGCAATATATCTTTTGTTGTTTGATGGAATTTGTCAACAATTAGGGTTAGTAGAAAGCAGGGATACAAAACATGTTGTTTATTTGCCGAGAACAGTAAACAATAGGACAACGTCTTTGCATCATAGACTACACAATGTTTTTCAATAGAGTAAAACAACCCGATCTCCCTTGTTGAAACCTCACTTCAAGAGGAGGAATCACAGACTTATTTGGGAAGCAATGTGGACAAAAATAGCGGAACAGATAGAGATCCTAAGATAAGAATACAAAGGGCATGGAGAGGAATTTGTGGAAGTCAAAGGAAATTATACTTGGCATTAAACTTATAATTTGTAACTGCGCTGTTAACTCTGTGCTACTGTATTGGTCAGAAACATGAGAACAACTAACAAAATTAATAATAAACTACAAACATTCACTAATTGGTGTCTGGGCAGAATGGTGGAAATAAAATGGTATGACACAATCACAAATGTAGAACCCATAAGATCAACTACACAAATTCCAGTGATCCAAGAGGAGAGGAAAAGACCCTAGCGCTAGAAAGAACACACACTGAGGAAATCTGGGGACAATATAACTAGACACTCTCTTGTCTGGAATCCTCGGGGTAAATAAAATATGTGGCAGATCTAACAACACAAAGTAGATGAGAATTTAAGCAGAGATGAATAATATCGGGTGGTTATGGAGAAAGAAGAGAAAGGTATATTCATGGTCTCTATACTAATGTAATGTGCCAATTACATATTCACTATATCTACACTGATGTACTATATCACGTATGTGTTCACTGTCTCTCCATTAATGTAATATATCACTTATCTGTTCCCTGTCTCTCCAGTAGTGTAATATATCACTTATATGTTCACTATCTATCCATTAGCGTAATATATCACTTATATGTTCACTTTCTCTTCATTAGCGTAATATATCACTTATATGTTCACTGCCTCTCCATTAGTGTAATATATGACTTATAAGTTCACTGTCTCTCCATTAGTGTTATATGTCACTTATATATTTGTGAGATATTTCCAGCCACCTCACGGCCTTCGACTTCAGATATCTGACCAGTTCCGTACGCCATACACCCACATCGCCCAGCAGCCGATACAGAAATAATAAACATTATGCAAGCGATTCAAACGAATGAGAGCGATTGCCTAAAGCCGGATGAGACAGCCAGCCAGACCCTCTAGGCACAATTGGGGTGTGGGGGGGGGGGGAATGATTATTCTAGCTAAACCGTCAAGTTGTTCACCACCTGGTGTATTGAAGCAAAGCAGTGTTCTAGTTCCTCAGGCAGGCAAAGCTTTCATTGTGTGGTGAATCAAATTCCTGGGAGAGGCGAAGAGCGAAAACTAGTAGCCTGTCGATGACTCGCAGACTACACAAGTCAAACCCACCTCCGCGCGGTGCAGACCGGGCAACCATGACCGCGAGGTCATGGACTAACAGGGCTATGGCTCGCCATAGGGGATGGACTCCCTGTGGTCAGATTTGTGTCCTAAACCTGCGACTGGCCTAGCAAGCCGGCAGGGGATCTTCATACTTCTCGTGGAAAAACTAAGAAGTATAAACGGACCAAATGAACTAATTAAAGCAGCAAAAGAAGTAGGAACAGATTGGCTACATAGACTATTCAATCATGTTTGGGTAGAACAACAGACATCACGAGATTGGGGAAATGCCATAATTATCCCAATTTGGAAAAACAAAGGCAGCAAAAGATACAATACACAATACAGCGGCATTTCACTGTTGAGTCATACTGGGAAAATATTTTGCAAAATTCTTGAAAAAAGATTACGAACTACTTTAGAACCCCAGCTAAGCGAAACACAACTTGGATTTAGGAAAAACAAAGGATGCACACATGCAATTTTTGCTCTTAGACAACTTATAGAAAAATCAATCGAATTCAATGAAACAATCTACTTAGCCTTTGTCGACCAAGAAAAGGCATTCGATAGAGTAAATAGAAACAAGTTGTGGGAAATCCTTAAACAATATGGAGTGAGTACACATCTAACAAACTTATGTAGAAGTTTATACAACAACAGTGAATGCATAGTGAGAGCAACTGGAGGACACTCAGAACCCTTCACCATAAGATCTGGAGTACGACAAGGCTGTGTCCTGTCCCCTCTCTTGTTCATAACATATATAGACAACATATATAAAGAAACCAGCCAAGCAGAGATAGCAAGAATACCACATGACGAGAACACAGAAGAAGAACCATCTGCAAATATAACCATTAGAGAACTCCTGTTTGCGTACGACCAAGCACTAATAGCAAAATCAGAAGCTGAATTACAAGACCACATGAGTAGTCTAAACGAAATGTGTAGGGAACATAACATGAAAATTAGCACAAGCAAAACAGAGGTAATGACTATAATTATAGAAGAACAAACAACAACAATTCACCTAAACGAACATGCCTTGAAACAAGTGAAGAGTTTCAAGTATCTAGGAAGTATAATATCATCAAATGGCAGATCAAAAGACGAGATCGAAAATAGGTGCAATAAGGCAAATCAACTCATTGGACAAATGGCACCAATACTAAAGAACAAACATGTATCAGTAACTATTAAGACAGCCCTTTACAACACAATCTTCCTACCAACTCTATGCTACCAATGCCAAACTTGGAAAATGATATTTAAAAAAAAACAAAAGAAAAATCACATCAGAAATGAGGTTACCTGAGAAGAATACTCAACGTATCAAAAAGAGATAAGATCAGAAATGAAGAAATCAGGACTAAAGTGGGGGTTATAGCAGCACTAGATTTTATTAGAAAGCAGCAAGTCAAAAGGTTTGGCCATGCAAGTAGGGTACCAGTCAACAGCATACCACATCAAGCAATGATGTACAGAGCAGATGGAAACAGAGGAAGAGGCCGGCCACGTAAACGTTGGACGGAGGGAATAGCAGAGTCAATGGGAATATCGATATATGAAGCCCATAATCGAAGTTTATACTTCACCTCGACACGGCAAGGTACAAGAGGAACATGATAAGATGAGATGAGATAGTCCGTGTGAACCTGACAATGTTTTTTCAGATATGTAATCAATGTGAAAAATATATTTTGTTATCATACTTTTTTTTTTTTTTATTACACTCATGTTACCAGACCATTTGTTGATTCTTACAGATTGTTTGTAAACACAAATTGTCAGCAACCTACTTGCGACAGGTAATTCAGGACTCCCTACTTTTGCACAACACGAATCAATAACTCGTGTGGTTTACAAAAGGATACATTTTTATTTAGAGCTATTTACACATAAGCTCTGCGAGCGGAATACTTCATGGATAATCAACAACATGGTATGTTTCACAGATGCATTGAAGAGGTGAAAATAATGATACTATTAACTAATTGGAATCTAAAGCCTAGCTAACACTATTGCTGATAAACTATATAAGGTTCCTAGCGAACACGTCTGTTCTCTATCTGTCCTCGTCCCAGTCTGAGGCACGCATCTGGTTGCGCGTTGAACCACGGACATTCAGTCCTCCGTGCGCTGGCGAGTTTGCGTGCATAGAGTCCCAGCACGCTTGGTCAGTTAACGACAGTAACTGGTATTCTCCAGTTACTCGTCGAGAAGCGAGTTCCCTATACTCTTGGGAAACCCTCGCTCATAAGCACTCAATGACCTCTTAGTTGACACGAGTGTGTCCTGTTGTCAAGCTAAATATAGTGCATGTGTCTCTTCTGTCTAGTGTTCTCTGTATAGCTCCGTCTTAAATCTCTAAGCTCCTGTGTAGAGCTTTGACACACTCCTCTCCTCTGTGTGTAGTGTTACTACCGTTTAACTCCTGTATGTAACACGTATTGGTCACTGAAAAATTGGCTGTTCAATTTTTGTCAAAGATCTCATCAGTTTACGTATCTCTTTTGGGGATAGAACAAATTCTCTTCTCTGCCTTTTCACACTGTTATATTGATTCACTCGGCTAATTGAGTAGTGCATCACATCATTATAATTGGATATACCTCTATTATATTCTTGGGAATTGTATTGATCCGGAACCGTTGTCTTATGACTTATGTCCTGGCTTCCGTCGTTTGACCCTATGTCCTTTGACTTCTGCCCGTTGACTTATGTCTCGACCTGTCCTCAAATTGCCCAAAATGACAACCCGCTACAAGTTGTCTCTGTTACGAGAACAACACATGAGCATAAATGTTCATGTTCCCCTATAATATCAGTACCAACTCGTATGCTCTATGTTGTACTCTTCACCTTTAAAGTCCCGTTTGTGAAGAAATATTTTCAATGTTACCTTCAGGTTTTTTAAAGAAATTATTGTGTCCCCTGTTTTGAGTTACCGTTCTTTGAAATAAATAGTGACTGCAACTTTTATGTGTTTGTTTTTCTGTTTGTTTGCGTGTTATTCCTTAAACTACAATGTCATTAACTTGCTAACGTGTGTATGCGTTTCTATTCTACATGTATGTATTCCTTCGAGCGCCGTAAATCGGATTATTGTGGCTACAAATGTTGGTTACTTTTATTTATGACCACAATTTCGTTTTAAGATGCTCAAAGTACTTTCTCTATTTACTACTACTATTTCTAAAGTATAGCAGTTACACACTTAAAACTGAACAACACATTGGTTACACAGATTGACACAGACAAGTCATAATAAGACGATTTTCGCGGAGAAAAAAAAATTCCGCTAAATCTCTCTCTCTTTCTCTCTCTCGTTCAATGTTTACTTTGTCTTCATTCACTCCTCTCCTATTATACATCTTTCGTTCACTTTCATACCATACTTATGTTAAAACATTCATTCGTCCTTAAAATATGGTTCATAACAATACATAAATGAACATTACATATTTACAATCAATAGTTGGCTGAATCTCACAAGTTTTCACGCCACATGACTGTGCTATGTCTTTGCACGCGTCATATCTATACAAAATATTATACACGTTTGTGATGATGGTTTGTTACCGATCATATGAAACTAAGTACTCTAACTAAGATATCGTGATTTCGTGTGCTGTCCTAAATTAACCTAAGGGAAATAACCTAATTAATTAATTACATTTAAGCAAAGTGGGTTAGTTACCTTATAGTAATATTGGTAAATAAAATGATATTAATTTTGCAATGATTGGGTTAGTTTAGAACTGATATTTTAAGCAAATTAATATATAAATGATTATGTTTACATGGTGATGTGATAAAGTAATGTCTAATAATTGCATTTCTAACGTAGGTGTTAAACTAATTGAGGTTTCTAAGTAAATGTTGGTGACTTATACATATGAACTAACATAATAATGTCATATATTTACTTGAACATTTGCAATACAATTATAAATATACACAATGAGGTTATGCGCACTGTTTAAAACAAAACAAAACAACAATGTACTATACATATCACAATTTATATATAACTACACTAACGTCGTCCTGTACGGTGTAATCTTCGAGCACTGTTCCTTGTAGACTAGTGTAATAACATAATTCACTTCACCAAGTCTTATATGCTTTCCTTTCAGGATAGTGGTTATATAAAGTTCCCTACTAGTTTCTGTAGGTTCACGTCTAACACTCTCGATGTAAGTTATAGCTTATTTACGTGTTAGCGGTGTAGAGATATCACTAATGTGCCTGTTCATTTACTCATAATGGCACTGTTTATCTTCCACAGTATAGTCGACTGGCGATATTAACGCACTTCAAAGTGTAAGTTTTTATCACACACGGCACTGATTTCATTCATAACTACAGTGTCACTGTTTCTGGTGATAAATCTTCGCTCTTCTCCTGTACTTCAGGTATCTCTATACTTGAAGGTCGACTTAAAATGCCTGCCAAAGAGTTCAATGATCCTTTCAAATGTTGGATTGTAAAGGCATAGTTTGCCAATATTAAGGACCATCTGTAGATCCTGTTGTTTTGAGGGATGCCAGACTGCATTACCGCCAGGGGAGAGTTGTCGGACTGGATTACAAACTCTGTACCTGCCAAAAACCTATGCAGTTTTCTCACACAATAGATTACGCTGAGGCCCTCCATATCAGAAGCTGAGTATCTTGATTCAGCAGGGCTGATTTTACGGCTTACATACATTACAGGGTGAAACCTCCCGTCGTAGAACTGGCCTAATATACCAGATATGGAGATCGCACTTGCGTCTATGCGGAGGAAATAGGTAAGATTTTGATTAGGTAAACGCAGAATAGGTGGTACACTTAATAAATGTTTCAATTCTGATAATGCGCAAATTAACTTTGCATCTTGTACATTTAATTTAGCCGAAGCTTTCAAAATATTTGAAAAAACACTGGTGATTTCCGCTAGATTAGGAATAAATTTACTATAGTAGTTTACAAGACCAAGTAGACGTCGGACCTGTTTCTTGGTCGTTGGCATAGTGAAATTCAGAATTTTCGTGACTATTTTCTCGTCTGTTCTGAGTTGGCCTCTACAGATGGTATGGCCTAGGAAGTCAATTTCCTCCATGCCCAATTCTACCTTAGTTGGTTTGACGGTAAGACCGAATAATCGTAGCCTGTCGAAGACATGTCGAAGTTTCAGTAGGTGTGACGTCCAGTCTTCAGTATGAACACATATGTCATCAATGTATGTAGAAGTATTGGTCACCCCGTGGAGAAGATCTCTAGTAAGACGTACAAAAGTGGCAGGAGCATTACGAAGGTCAAAAGGGAGAAAGCGCCACTCATAGAGTCCTAGAGGTGTAGAAAAAGCTGTCAAAGGAATTGTATTTTCTTCCATCGGAACTTGCCAGTAACCTCGAGTGAGGTCGAGTTTGGAAAATATACGAGATGTAGACATATCTAGGATCAAATCTTCGCATGCTGGAATTGGCTCAGCATCGATCTTTGTCACTCTGTTTAAACGTCGAAAATCGACACAGAGGCGAATTG
Organism: Cepaea hortensis; assembly: GCA_963921405.1. Taxonomy (NCBI): domain Eukaryota; kingdom Metazoa; phylum Mollusca; class Gastropoda; order Stylommatophora; family Helicidae; genus Cepaea; species Cepaea hortensis. The sequence continues at coordinate 14,299,069 of OY992884.1, forward strand.
TTGAGTCCTTTTTGGTGACAAGAACGATAGGAAAGAAATATTCTGACTGTGATCTTTGAATTATTCCACTCGACTCAAGAGATAGTATTTCTTTGTCGAGATTTGCCCTATAATTTAGAGGGATGGAATAAGGTCGACGTTTGATAGGGGTGTTATCAGTCAGAATGATGGAATGCTCTATTCTGTCTGTCTTTCCTGGGATGTCGGAGAAGATGTCCTTGTATTCTGTCACTAAATCTATCATCTGTCGTCGTTGCACGTCCGTAAGTTTGGTTTCTATACGTATGCTGTCGATGGTCCCAGTCGTGTCTACCGTAGGGACTGGTAATTCTATTTCATCGCCATCTGTCTGATTAAGTACTGTTGTTGTACTACCTGTGTGTTCTGTTTCCTGACTAGGTGTGTTTGCGATGTCGTCGTCACCTGTCGCCCTACCTACTGTAGTTGCGTTGTGTACGTCTGTCGTCCGATTGACTGGTGTGGGTGCATTTTGTTCGTCTGTCGGTAGTTCCTGTCGTGAGAAATATGGTTTCAGCATGTTGATATGAAATATCTTTAATTTTCCCTTTATCGATATTTCATAGTCGACATCTGATATTTTACGTTCGACGTTGAATGGCCCTTGCCACGATGTTAGTAACAAATTACGTTTACCTGGTAGTAAAAGCAGAACTTTCTGATTCGGTTCAAGGTGTATTGTTTTAGCACCCTTATTTGCATACTCGCGGTACATCTGTCCTTTCCTCTCCAAAGATGCTTTGGCTATTTCACACGCTTTCATGATTCTATCGCGTGTGTCTGTTACCATCTCATATGGTGTTACTGCTGTTGGATTTTCTGGTAAGCTAGTAATTAGCTGATGGTATATTGATAGGGGTCCACGAGGGTTCGCCCCATACACTAGTTCGAAAGGTGAGAAACCCTTACTTGAGTGCGGAATTTCTCGATGGGCAAAAAGCACAGCTGGCAATAGCGTATCCCATTCAGCTGGGTTTTCGGCTGTTATTTTTGCCAGCATGTGTTTCAGATCCCCGTTAATTTTTTCTATGATGCCGTTACTCATTGGGTGGTACGGTGTACAGAAATGCAGCTGTATTCCTAACAATTTTGTTAAGGCTTGCATAGCAGCCGAAATAAACTGGGTTCCCCGATCCGATAAGATCGTTCGCGGGAAACCAAAACGACAAAATAAGTGCAAAAATACATTTGCCACATCTTTGGAGGTGATGTATTTTAGTGGAATTGCTTCGATCCACCTGGTACATGTCTCCACGAGCGTCAGTATGAAACGGTTTCCCTTGTTCGACACCTGATTCAGGGGTCCAACAATATCGACCGCTACACACTCAAATGGTCTTGATGCCAATAATGACCGTTGAACTTCGGCCGTCACATGCTTACCCTTTCTTACAAGATGTTGACAAATAGTACATGAACGACAGAAAATTTTTATACCGGAACAGAATTTAGGCCAGTAGAAGTGTGACAAAATTCTGGCTCTGGTTTTGTCATAGGCCAAATGTCCAGCAAACGGTGACTCATGTGCGATTTTCAGCACAGTTTGTCGGTATGTTACAGGTAACACCGTTTGCTGAATTTCATGGTTATTATTTGTGTAATAACGCATGAGAATTCCGTTGTGTATTCTAAAATACCAAGATGCATTTTTGGTCACTTTCGCTCGCTCACCTAACAATTTAAAATAAGGTGTGATAGTTTGGTCGGTGCGCTGCGCCTCGATAAATTCTTGTCGAGTATTATTGTTAGTAGCACCGGGAGGTGTTAACAGCGGTAACATCTCGTTTTGCAGGTCAGTGTAGTGTGTTTGCGTTTCTGACCTTGTTACAGCATTAGCCAGGTTCGTTTCCTTCCAGGCTAATATATCATCGTCATCATATCATCATATCATCATCGTTGAGGGCGGACGCGCCATGGACCAGGCTGACATTCTGAATGCTCTACGAGAAGTGAGACTTTTGCAAGAACCAAGTGATGACTGTGAATCTACAACAATGGCCAGACTGCGAGAGCAGCAAATTAAAAGAGGGGTGGCCAAACAAGAACACTACGCAGGAAGCCAAAGAAGATTGATAAACCAACACAGAACTGGCGTCGTTAGCCGCTACACGCTGCGGGATTTGCTGAGGAGGGGATCCGAGCACTTATGGACTGAATGGTCCGATGTGCAACGAGGATGATCTGTCGACTAACTAACTAACATATCATCGTCAGTACATTTCTTTAATGAGTCTAAACATCCTAAAATAAGATCCGTGCAAGGGTCTTGCAGGATTGCGCACGTAAATGTGCCGGTAAGGAACGGGGTATTTATATGCGCTTTTGCCAGTGGGTATTTCTCAATTGTTCTAGAGAAAGTACGGCATTTGACAAATTCACCCGTGTAATCTTCTGGTTTCACCAGTTCTTTTCTCAGGCCAAGTAAAGTGCTCCCGCTATCCAGTAAACAATGGCATGGTTGGTTATTTACCAGTGCATCGTAGAACTTCAATTTACCTCTGGAGGCATTAGCTGCGCTAGTATCTTCGATGGAATATGGAATAACGTGACCACATTCTAATTTCCCATCCGCATGAAACCTGTTACATGTATCAGATTTATTGAAATCTATATCAGTAACTACTGCCACACTTTCACACACATTCTCTGGTAGTACATTCTCAAGTTCAGAGTCTATCACACTATCATCGTCAGATGACGTATCGATGAGCATAGCATTGTTTGCCTTCATCCTTTGTCTGCCCAGACACTTTGCAGAATAGTGTCCATAGCTCGAACAAAAATAACATTTGATAGCACGTTTGAACGAGTTTCTTCTATTCTCTTGCTTCTTTATGACTGTTTCTAAATGAGATGGATATGCTGGGATTTTATCGCACATAGAATAAGTGGGATGATGTAACTTGCAATATCCACAACGTGGAGGTTTTTGATAGGGCTGGTCTTTATTACGATACTCTTTTTGCCTATACGATCTATTAGGTTCGTTTTTCACAAAGGCAGTGATCTCAGTATCATGGATGGTGGTTTTAAAGATATCACGATTTGCAGAAAAGTACGCAGATCCACGTTTTTCTAGCTCTTGAATGGATTCTATGTCTGCCTGTTGGAGGAACTTTGCAAACGCGGTAGGGACCGTGGATATTACCTTGTCCATTACCATTAGATCTTGGAGTTTATCGAAGCTTTTCCCCACTTTTGCCGCTTTAAGCCATTTGTTATATGTACTTTGTACGTTAGAGACGTAATTTAGGAAGGTTTCAGTAGGTTTGGGTTTTAATTGTGAGTATTGAATCTGATACCCTGGAGCGTCAAGTAAGAAGTGTTGCATGATTCTATCGTGGATGTATTGATAGTCACTCCTGAGTTCTGTAGGTATTGATTCTATCACTTTTAATGGCTCACCACTGAGATTTCTCATGTAGATCATTGCCCAATCTGCCAAAGGTATTTTCGGAGTCTTCAGTTGAAACTCTATATTCTCCGTCCATGCAGAAATGGAATCGCCTACACTGTATGGCTTGATAAGGCCTTTATATTTGGAAAATTTATTTTGCTCCTCCTGGCTCTTTTGTTTATTGGAGGCTATTTGCAAGTTTGACTCTATCTCTAACTCTTTCATCTTTACTTTAGTGGCTTCTTCTATTTGCTTGTTGGCGTGATCTAACTCCAACTGTTTTTGTTTCGTGACTTCTTCTGCTTCTTTGTTGGCATGATCTAACTCCAACTGTTTTCGCTTGGTGGCTTCCTCTGATTCTTTCAAGTCTTTTTGATGCTGTCTTTCTAATGCTCTTTCATCTCTATCTAGAGCAGCTTTTTTCTCTGCTTGCGCAATTTCTTCTTTATATCTTTGATCGACCCATTTCTCTAATTCCTGTCCAGTATGGCCTAGTGCTTTGCCTGCCTGGATGCAGTCATTTAACGATGCCATTTTATGATTTTATGTTATTTTACAACAATAATATTTCAATTTCACACAATAGTTGTGCAGTTATATGTTAGTTATTTACATCACTGAAAAATAAAGATGCATCGTTAAAATGGTCAGTATCAAAATTATTCGAAAATATACTCATCTAATCGGTTGGAAAAACTTGGCACTTGGGATGTTCCACCGCTGACTTCCGTACACAAAATGATTGACTTGATTGGAGAACTGATGCTTCTGTTTAGTAGAGCATCAATACTTTAGAAAATATGTTTATGCACAAATACATGTTTATATTTCATGCGGCTGATCAATAACAAATGTGATTTGAAAAATGATAATGATGTTAATGAATGAATGGTATGATAGTATCAATGATTGTCATGATTTGTAAGATGCTTCGTCATATGAGTGTCACTGTCGTCTTGTCTTCACTTTCTTCTGGTTGGTATAACTACGCTCTATAGATTCCGTTTAGTAGTTAATATCCTCTTAAATGTGATGAATGTTGACATTGATGGCTGTATCACACAAAATGAAATGTACGATGGTGTGCTGGATAACTTTGCAACATATTTGTACATATATTCATTTAACCAAATTCATCAACATTTTCTATCACTTTTCACAGAATTACGCAATTTATAAATTATTTTCTTTTAATTGTGGCTCAAGCTCCACAAATGTTACTTTTTAAAGTATTTTGGTGTTCATTTCCGAAAAACAATATATTCCAAAACATTCTATAATAAATAATTCACGTTTGGGTAATTTTAACACGACAAAATAAATTTTAGAGTCTTTATAGACGTTGGTTCAGAAACTTCTGACACCAAATGGGTCCTGCCTGTCAGCAACCTACTTGCGACAGGTAATTCGGGACTCCCTACTTTTGCACAACACGAATCAATAACTCGTGTGGTTTACAAAAGGATACATTTTTATTTAGAGCTATTTACACACAAGCTCTGAGAGCGGAATACTTCATGGATAATCAACAACATGGTATGTTTCACAGATGCATTGAAGAGGTGAAATAATGATACTATTAACTAATTGGAATCTAAAGCCTAGCTAACACTATTGCTGATAAACTATATAAGGTTACTAGCGAACACGTCTGTTCTCTATCTGTCCTCGTCCCAGTCTGAGGCACGCTTCTGGTTGCGCGTTGAACCACGGACATTCAGTCCTCCGTGCGCTGGCGAGTTTTCGTGCATAGAGTCCCAGCACGCTTGGACAGTTAACGACAGTAACTGGTATTCTCCAGTTACTCGTCGAGAAGCGAGTTCCCTATACTCTTGGGAAACCCTCGCTCATAAGCACTCAATGACCTCTTAGTTGACACGAGTGTGTCCTGTTGTCTAGCTAAATATAGTGCCTGTGTCTCTCCTGTCTAGTGTTCTCTGTATAGCTCCGTCTTAACTCTCTAAGCTCATGTGTAGATCTTTGACACAAATATTATGTGATGTCACTGTATGTCCTGTTTATACTGTGAATGTACTGTCATGATATTCCTGGTCTTGTCCATCACATACTGGTGTAAGTGTATACATCAAAGATGATAATAATAATCAAGACCGCATGAGGGCGGGCACCTGCACACTATAGTGTGTTTTTTTTTTGGTTGCCTCAATATAAAATTAAATATCTCAGTAACGGGCTGAGATAAAATGATGAGATTTAGTATATAACGTTATCATTATGTCCACCCAACAAAACAATTTTTGTTCTGGAGATTTTACAGCAGATTTTAAAGTTAGCTTATATACGGTATATTAATTATGACTTAAAGATTACGACCATGATTTTAACAGTTTTACAGCTTCCCCAAGATTCGACCCAAATTATTCAAAATTTTCACGTGACTTTCGTTTTCAAACAAACAGCGCGAAGATTCAGAGGCGTCTCCAAATGTGGGTTCTTTCATGAAACGTGATTATATAAATAAACTAGCTGACAAGGCCCGGTTTCTGGTGGAAATCAATCAATCAATCAATCAATCAATCTATCTATCTATCTGTCTGTCTGTCTGTCTGTCTGTCTGTCTGTCTGTCTGTCTGTCTGTCTGTCTGTCTGTCTGTCTGTCTGTCTGTCTGTCTGTCTGTCTGTCTGAATGTCTGTCTGAATGTCTGTCTGTCTGAATGTCTGCCGGTCGGCTGACCCATCCACCTACCCACCGACCCACCGACCTACCGATATCTATCTATCTATCTATCTATCTATCTATCTATCTATCTATCTATCTATCTATCTATCTATCTATCTATCTATCTATCTATCTATTCTATCTATCTATCTATCTATCTATCTATCTATCTATCTATCTATCTGCCTGCCTGCCAGCCCGACCACCCACCCACCGACAGACCGACCTACCTACCGATATCTATCTATCTATCTATCTATCTATCTATCTATCTATCTATCTATCTATCTATCTATCTATCTATCTATCTATCTATCTATCTATCTATCTATCTATCTATCTATCTATCTATCTATCTATCTGTCTGTCTGTCTGTCTGTCTGTCTGCCTGTCTGCCTGCCGGCCCACCCACCCACCCACCGACCGATCGACCGACGTACCGATATCTATCTATCTATCTATCTATCTATCTATCTATCTATCTATCTATCTATCTATCTATCTATCTATCTATCTATCTATCTATCTATCTATCTATCTATCTATCTAATCTATCTAATCTATATGTCTGTCTGTCTGCCTGCCTGCCGGCGCACCCACCCACATACCGACCGACCGACCGACCGACAGATATCTATCTATCTATCTATCTATCTATCTATCTATCTATCTATCTATCTATCTATCTATCTATCTATCTATCTATCTATCTATCTATCTATCTAATATATCTATCTATCTATCTGTCTGTCTGTCTGTCTGCCTGTCTGCCTGCCTGCCTGCCTGCCGGCCCACCCACCCACCGACCAACCGACCGACGTACCGATATCTATCTATCTATCTCTATCTATCTATCTATCTATCTATCTATCTATCTATCTATCTATCTATCTAATCTATCTAATCTATCTAATCTATCTGTCTGTCTGTCTGCCTGCCTGCCTGCCGGCCCACCCACCCACATACCGACCGACAGATATCTATCTATCTATCTATCTATCTATCTATCTATCTATCTATCTATCTATCTATCTATCTATCTATCTATCTATCTATCTATCTATCTATCTATCTGTCTATCTGTCTATCTATCTATCTATCTATCTATCTATCTATCTATCTATCTATCTATCTATCTAATCTATCTAATCTATATGTCTGTCTGTCTGCCTGCCTGCCGGCGCACCCACCCACATACCGACCGACCGACCGACCGACAGATATCTATCTATCTATCTATCTATCTATCTATCTATCTATCTATCTATCTATCTATCTATCTATCTATCTAATATATCTATCTATCTATCTGTCTGTCTGTCTGTCTGTCTGTCTGTCTGTCTGTCTGCCTGCCTGCCGGCCCACCCACCCACCGACCAACCGACCGACGTACCGATATCTATCTATCTATCTATCTATCTATCTATCTATCTATCTATCTATCTATCTATCAATCAATCTATCTATATATCTATCTGTCTGTCTGTCTGTCTGTCTGTATGTCTGTCTGTATGTCTGTCTGTCTCTCTGCCTGCCTGCCGGCCCACCCACCCACATACCGACCGACCGACCGACAGATATCTATCTATCTATCTATCCATCTATCTATCTATCTATCTATCTATCTATCTATCTATCTATCTATCTATCTATCTATCTATCTATCTATCTATCTATCTATCTATCTATCTATCTGTCTGTCTGTCTGTCTGTCTGTCTGTCTGTCTGCCTGCCTGCCGGCCCACCCACCCACCGACCAACCGACCGACGTACCGATATCTATCTATCTATCTATCTATCTATCTATCTATCTATCTATCTATCTATCTATCTATCTATCTATCAATCAATCTATCTATATATCTATCTGTCTGTCTGTCTGTCTGTCTGTATGTCTATCTGTCTGTCTGTCTGCCTGACTGCCTGCCTGCCGGCCCACCCACCCACCAACCGACCGACCGACCGACCTACCGATATCTATCTATCTATCTATCTATCTATCTATCTATCTATCTATCTATCTATCTATCTATCTATCTATCTATCTATCTATCTATCTATCTATCTATCTATCTATCTATCTATCTATCTAATCTAATCTAATCTATCTGTCTGTCCTATCTATCTAATCTATCTGTCTGTCCTATCTATCTAATCTATCTGTCTGTCTGTCTGCCTGCCTGCCGGCCCACCCACCCATTAACCGACCGACCTACCGATATCTATCTATCTATCTATCTATCTATCTATCTATCTATCTATCTATCTATCTATCTATCTATCTATCTATCTATCTATCTATCTATCTATCTATCTATCTATCTATTTATCTATCTATCTGCCTGCCTGCCTGCCGGCCCGACCACCCACCCACCGACAGACCGACCGACCTACCGATATCAATCTATCTAATCTATCTGTCTGTCCTATCTATCTAATCTATCTGTCTGTCTGTCTGCCTGCCTGCCCACCCACCCACTAACCGACCGACCTACCGATATCGATCTATCTATCTATCTATCTATCTATCTATCTATCTATCTATCTATCTATCTATCTATCTATCTATCTATCTATCTATCTATCTATCTATCTATCTATCTATCTATCTATCTATATATCTATCTATCTATCTATCTATCTATCTATCTATCTATCCATCTATCTATCTATCTATCTATCTATCTAATCTATCTGTCTGTCTGCCTGCCTGCCTGCCTGCCGACCCACCCACCCACCCACCGACCGACCGACCCACCGACCGACCGATCCACCCACTCAGCCAGCCAGCCAGCCAGCCATCCATCCACCCACCTATCTTTCTGCCTACCTACCTACCTTTCTGTCTGTCTGTCCGGGCCGCATCATTCATTTTATTCGGAGACTGCCGAGGGTCGTCGCTGGAGCTACGGAGTTCGTGCTTTGTGCGACGCTTTCCGCGCTGCGGAAAGAAACTGAGCCATATGGGATAAAAACCCTGTGCAATGCAGCCGATTCTGTCGACTGTAAGCTACTTCTTTGATTGCACCCACTCCCATACGAATCCAGATACGCCTTTGTTTGTCATCTGAATTTGCAGGTCCTCATTACCGTAAACATAACATTTTTAACAAGAAATCACTAGTTGTTAAGCAAAACATCAAAGGAATGATGCCGCTTTTAATGATTTAAGTTGTTTTGGGACCTATCAAAGACATATTCCTTGGGTGGGGGTAAATATAAGACGGCTGGAAAAATTTCATAACGATGCAACAGATAGTTTTCAAAATAATTGATCTTGAATGACGGCATAAATTTCCGGACAGACTATAGCACATTTTCCCCAGTGATAGAAAAGGGCATCCATTTTTTAGGATAGTGGCAACAGGCCGTGGTCTCCACACCTTCCCAAGAAGCTTAAACTTATATCTATAATTTTCATTAATTAGTGTAGATACAAACACATCCTTAGTATCTTCACGTGGGGGTACGAGCCATAAAATTTAGCTTCTAGAAGGTGATCTTCATAGAGGATAGGAACCCATCCCCTTTGGGCATACCCTGATAATATTCCTCAGATAATTAAATCCTCTTAAGTGGATGTTACATTCTAACAGATGTAACCCCTATAAATAAACCTCACAAGTGGGACTTGCTCGTCCTGGAATGAATTAATTATAATCTCCTCACTAGTGTGGATCCTTATAGAGGGACATTTAAACCCATAGCAGCCCAAACACAAGTAAGACTTCAGTCAGGAAGATTCAAACACAAGGGAAATCTCATTACCGGTGGTTGATCTTGAAATAGGAAGAGGGGAGTGTGGTATTTACTCTTATTAGGTCTTGTAGGGCTAAAGAGTCAAGGAGTGTAACTTCTTAGTGAATAAGTTCCCATTATTACCTGAACATATGGTGCGCACTGGTTAAATTAATTAGTGACAATGTGTTGGTAACCCAATTTTGCATGCTATTTTCTTATCTTCTGAAAGGGATCACTGAGGCTGAGCTTGACTGAGGCCCTAGAACACCCAGATTTATTTTCTATATATAGAAGAGAAGGTAAGAATAGCTGAATTAGCCATGTTGCGTAACAACATGTGAAGACAGGTAAATTTTGCGGTCTGGCAGGTAATGAGTTGGCAAAATATGTTTCAGATGAGATAGAGAAACATGAAAGATACAGGCAGAAATTGATGCAAAAGAGAAACAACTTCAGGCTGAAATAGAAAATAGGGACAAAGAACGTCAACATGCTCTACTTTTAGAAGAGAGAAAACTTCAGACTAAGAGGGAGAATAGAGAAAGGGAATATCAACATGTCCTGGAATTAAAAAGGATGGAACATGAGCAGGAAATTCTGCGAATGGACACGGGAGTTAGTACTGCCCTGTCTACATCCCAAGCAAGTCCAGCGACAGATGTTCATTTGGATGTGACTCACCAACAGACTGGAACAATGTCATTCCCGCTTGAACCCTTCAATGAACACACAGATCAGTTAGAACCATATCACTTTCTCTCCAATAGTGTAATATATTACTTATATGTTCATTGTCTCTCCATTAGTGTAATATATCACATATATGTTCACTGTCCCTCCTTTAGTGTAATATATCACTTATATATTCACTGTCTCTCCATTAGTGTAATATATCACTTATATGTTCACTGTCTCTCCATTAGTGTAATATATCACTTATATATTCACTGTCCCTCCTTTAGTGTAATATATCACTTATATGTTCCATGTCTCTCCATTAGTGTAATATATCACGTATATGTTCCATGTCTCTCTATTAGTGTAATATATCACTTATGTTCACTATCTCTCCATTAGTGTAATATATCACTTATATGTTCACTGTCTCTCTATTAGTGTAATATATCACTTATATGTTCCATGTCTCTCCATTAGTGTAATATATCACGTATATGTTCACTGTCTCTCTATTAGTGTAATATATCACTTATATGTTCACTGTCTCTCTATTAGTGTAATATATCACTTATATGTTCACTGTCTCTCCATTAGTGTAATATATCACTTATATGTTCCATGTCTCTCCATTAGTGTAATATATCACTTATATGTTCACTGTCTCTCTATTAGTGTAATATATCACTTATATGTTCACTGTCTCTCTATTAGTGTATTATATCACTTATATGTTCACTGTCTCTCCATTAGTGTAATATATCACTTATATGTCCCATGTCTCTCCATTAGTGTAATATATCACTTATATGTTCCATGTCTCTCCATTAGTGTAATATATCACTTATATGTTCACTGTCTCTCCATTAGTGTAATATATCACTTATATGTTCACTATCTCTCCATTAGTGTAATATATCACTTATATGTTCACTGTCTCTCCATTAGTGTAATATATCACTTATATGTTCACTGTCTCTCCATTAGTGTAATTAATCACTTATATGTTCACTGTCTCTCCATTAGAGTAATATATCACATGTTCACTGTCTCTCCATTAGTGTAATATATCACTTATATGTTCACTGTCTCTCCATTAGTGTAATATATTACTTATATGTTCACTGTCTCTCCATTAGTGTAATATATCACTTATATGTTCACTATCTCTCCATCAGTGTAATATATCACTTATATGTTTACTATCTCTCCATTAGTGTAATATATCACTTATGTTCACTATCTCTCCATTAGTGTAATATATCACTTATATGTTCACTATCTCTCCATTAGTGTAATATATCACTTATATGTTAACTGTCTCTCCATTAGTGTAATATATCACTTATATGTTCACTGTCTCTCCATTAGTGTAATATATCACTTATATGTTCAATGTCTCTCCATTAGTGTAATATATCACTTATATGTTCACTGTCTCTCCATTAGTGTAATATATCACTTATTTGTTCACTGTCTCTCCATTAGTGTAATATATCACTTATATGTTCACTGTCTCTCCATTAGTGTAATATATCACTTATATGTTCACTGTCTCTCCATTAGTGTAATATATCACTTATATGTTCACTTTCTCTCCATTAGTGTAATATATCACTTATATGTTCACTGTCTCTCCATTAGTGTAATATATCACATGTTCAATGTCTCTCCATTAGTGTAATATATCACTTATATGTTCACTGTCTCTCCATTAGTGTAATATATCACTTATATGTTCACTGTCTCTCCATTAGTGTAATATATCACTTATATGTTCACTATCTCTCCTTTAGTGTAATATATCACTTATATGTTTACTATCTCTCCATTAGTGTAATATATCACTTATGTTCACTATCTCTCCATTAGTGTAATATATCACTTATATGTTCACTATCTCTCCATTAGTGTAATATATCACTTATATGTTCCAGGTCTCTCCATTAGTGTAATATATCACTTATATGTCCCATGTCTCTCCATTAGTGTAATATATCACTTATACGTCCCATGTCTCTCCAATAGTGTAATATATCACTTATCTGTTCCCTGTCTCTCCATTAGTGTAATATATCACTTATCTGTTCCCTGTCTCTCCATTAGTGTAATATATCACTTATATGTTCCATGTCTCTCCATTAGTGTAATATATCACTTATATGTTCACTGTCTCTCCATTAGTGTAATATAACACTTATATGTTCACTGTCTCTCCATTAGTGTAATATATCACTTATATGTTCACTGTCTCTCCATTAGTGTAATATATCACTTATATGTTCACTGTATCTCCATTAGTGTAATATATCACTTATATGTTCACTGTCTCTCCATTAGTGTAATATATCACTTATATGTTCACTATCTCTCCATCAGTGTAATATATCACTTATATGTTCACTGTCTCTCCATCAGTGTAATATATCACTTATATGTTCACTGTCTCTCCATCAGTGTAATATATCACTTATATTTTCACTGTCTCTCCATTAGTGTAATATATCACTTATATGTTCACTGTCTCTCCATTAGTGTAATATATCACTTATATGTTCACTGTCTCTCCATTAGTGTAATATATAACTTATATGTTCCATGTCTCTCCATTAGTGTAATATATCACTTATATGTTCACTGTCTCTCCATTAGTGTAATATATGACTTATATGTTCACTGTCTCTCCATTAGTGTAATATATCACTTATATGTTCACTGTCTCTCCATTAGTGTAATATATGACTTATATGTTCACTGTCTCTCCATTAGTGTAATATATGACTTATATGTTCACTGTCTCTCCATTAGTGTAATATATCACTTATATGTTCACTGTCTCTCCATTAGTGTAATATATCACATGTTCACTGTCTCTCCATTAGTGTAATATATCACTTATATGTTCACTGTCTCTCCATTAGTGTAATACATCACTTATATGTTCACTGTCTCTCCATTAGTGTAATATATCACTTATATGTTCACTATCTCTCCATTAGTGTAATATATCACTTATATGTTTACTATCTCTCCATTAGTGTAATATATCACTTATGTTCACTATCTCTCCATTAGTGTAATATATCACTTATATGTTCACTATCTCTCCATTAGTGTAATATATCACTTATATGTTCACTGTCTCTCCATTAGTGTAATATATCACTTATATGTTCCATGTCTCTCCATTAGTTTAATATATCACTTATATGTTCACTGTCTCTCCATTAGTGTAATATATCACTTATATGTTCACTGTCTCTCCATTAGTGTAATATATCACTTATATGTTCACAGTCTCTCCATTAGTGTAATATATCACTTATATGTTCCATGTCTCTCCATTAGTGTAATATATCACTTATATGTTCACTGTCTCTCTATTAGTGTAATATATCACTTATATGTCTGAATGATGGGAAGGTCACTAGAATGGCCACTCGACCAGGCGACTCTGACAGCATCATTGACTTGGCTCTGGTGTCGCCCACCATCGCACCAAGGTGCCGGTGGGGCACACTGGGATACCACGATAGTGACCACTACCCTTGTGTCATCCTGATCAAGAAAGACGGGGCCATGAGTCAAAGAAACAAGACCAATGCCTTCCCGTACGACACCACTGGTCAAGACGCCATAAGCAAGATCAGAAGAAGGAAACTAACTTCCTCCCGTAGGAGACAAGAAAGATGGCTGCAGCCACCATGGTGGAATGGAGAGGTCGAGAAGGTGTGGCTGGGAAAGAGGCAGGCTGTCAAAGACTGGCAAAAGGCCAGAAAGGCTAACATGCCACAGGTTGAATTGGCGAACCTGAAGACTGAGGTCGTTAGGACGACGACTCTATTCAAATCCTGCGCCAAACAGGCCAAGGCCGACAAATGGGACGAGTTCTGCAGGAAGGTGTGCTCCGAGCAATCTCTTACGACATTCTGGCGCCTCCACAAGAGCATGAACGGTGCTGCACAACGTAGGGGTATTCCAGACTTTCAAGGCACAGACCTCGCATGGATAAAGTCGGATGCGGATAAAGGTAAGGCCCTTCTTGCACGCTACATAGAACAGACTGACCAGAAAGACGAGCCCGCCAGACAGAGGACCACAACAACACTCTCTCAGTTGTGCGAGGGGGTCGGGACAGACGAAGAATGGACGATCACAGTTGACATATTGCGTGCGATGCTCAAGAAATCACCTAACACCGCCCCAGGCCCAGACGGCATCCGATATGGTGACCTAATGGTGATATCAGATGATGACATGGAAGAACTGGCCAGAGAATTCAACACCAGTATCCAGAGGGGTCAGGTCAAAGAAGAATGGCTACACAGCTACCTGCTGCCTCTGCCAAAACCGAACAAAGACCACTCCAAGATAAGCGGCTACAGAATCATTACGATGCAGAATACTGTTGGCAAGCTACTGGAGAAAATTGTAGCACACAGACTTTCTTGGGACTTGGAACAGCTCGGCTGCTTCCCGCCCACACTTGGAGGATACAGACGAAACAAAGAGTCATGGCTGAATGCGGCGGTCTTTGCTCAAGATGTTTACGAAGGATTTCAGGTCAGAGAAGAGACATGTGCGGCCGCCGTAGACTTAGAGGACGCATATAACAGAGTATCTTTCGAGCACTTGATGCAAACCCTCCTCAGACTGAAAGTGCACCCTCACCTTGTACGATGGATAGCTGCAGTTCTACTCCAAAGGAAGGTGGTGCTAAGATGCGGGAGTTGGTCTTCTGAGCCGATAACGATATGTCCAGGATTGCCGCAGGGTTCACCACTGTCACCAGTACTATTCAACGTGTATACGGTGCCGATCACTGAACAACAGTTGGATGGGAGGGGTAGGACTCTATCATTCGTTGACGACATCCTCGTGTATCGACAGGGTCAAGATAGACAGGCGGTTGCCAACTATATGCAGGGCGAACTAGATCGAATTTCCTCATGGTGTGCTGATGCCGATGCCCTTGTCAACCCTGCAAAGGCAACGGTTACATGGTTCTCACTAAACAACCATATTGTGAAAACAGACCTGCCGGCAGTAAGAATGGATGGGAGCATTCTGAGTAGAACCCAGTCAATGACATATCTTGGCGTGAGGCTTGATCGTAGCCTGTCCTTCAGAGATCATGTCGATTATGTCATAACGAAGGCTCGAAAAGGTTTGGCAGCAATGAGAGTCATGGCGAGTGCCAATATTGAGCAAAGACTGCTATTACTTCTGTTCCAAGGACTTGTGCTTTCACGCATCGAGTATGCCCTGGCCATCCTCACTGTCAGCCCTACACAGATTGGAAGACTTGAAAAGGTACAAAACGAAGCCATGCGCATCATTTTGGGCTGCACGAGAGACACCAGCTGTGTAGCAATGAGATACCTCCTTGACTTCCCGACAATGGAACACAGGATCAAGATCTGGAGAGCTCGTGCATACTTAAAAATAAGTGCAGATGAGCAGCACCCTCTGCATGACGCTGTATTCAGAGAAAAGGGTGACAGGCTAAAGAGGGGCAAATCATGGATGGGTCGGGCGGAAGATGTCGTCGGACAGGTCTGCAGTCTTACCAGTATCAACCCCGGCAAGGAATGGGTGCCGGTGCCTCCAGCTTTTAAGTGTACCTTCTCCTGCATTATCACACTCGACAGACGGTGCAGAGAGCAGAACCCTGCCGCTGTCAATGCAGAGGTTAACGCGCTCATCTATGATCACTCAGATAGCCCCGAAGTGCTCATCTATACAGATGGATCTGTTGTAAAGCAGCAGAGAAGTGCGTGGGCATTTACAGCCCGCTCAGCGGGCCGAACCGTTCAAGAATCCAGTGGTGCCCACTCCATGACCACGAGCAGCATGACGATGGAGGTGATGGCAGTTACACAGGCTTTCATATGGCTGGAATCACAGCATTATACCAACGTGTGTGTACTAAGTGATTCAATGAGCATGATTCAGAAGGTCGAAGCTGGATCTGTACGTAGACAGTGGACTGAGTCGCTGCGGAAGTCTGTTGTCCGCAAAGTCACCTTCATCTTCGTCCCGGGACATGCGGGAGTCGAGGGAAATGAACGAGCTGATAAATTGGCTGGCTCTGCACCTCCTGTAGATGGCCAGCCCATGGATCGTGCCGATGTTATTAACGCCCTTAAAGATATGGCGAGAACAGAGGATTTTGACGCCAGTGATTCCACATCGCTTTCCAGGATGAAAGACCTGGGAGTAAGAATCGGCACAGCCAGACGCGAGAGGTACATCGGGAAAACAAAGCGCCTCGTCAACCAACACAGAACTGGCTTTATTAGCCACCGGACGCTGATGCATATGCTGGGGGGAGGATCTGAGCACCTATGGACATGTCCGGAGTGCAACGAAGATACCCCAACTGATAACTAACTAACTAACTAACTAACTATCACTTATATGTTCACTGTCTCTCTATTAGTGTATTATATCACTTATATGTTCACTGTCTCTCCATTAGTGTAATATATCACTTATATGTCCCATGTCTCTCCATTAGTGTAATATATAACTTATATGTTCCATGTCTCTCCATTAGTGTAATATATCACTTATATGTTCACTGTCTCTCCATTAGTGTAATATATCACTTATATGTTCACTATCTCTCCATTAGTGTAATATATCACTTATATGTTCACTGTCTCTCCATTAGTGTAATATATCACTTATATGTTCACTGTCTCTCCATTAGTGTAATATATCACTTATATGTTCACTGTCTCTCCATTAGTGTAATATATCACATGTTCACTGTCTCTCCATTAGTGTAATATATCACTTATATGTTCACTGTCTCTCCATTAGTGTAATATATCACTTATATGTTCACTGTCTCTCCATTAGTGTAATATATCACTTATATGTTCAATATCTCTCCATTAGTGTAATATATCACTTATATGTTTACTATCTCTCCATTAGTGTAATATATCACTTATGTTCACTATTTCTCCATTAGTGTAATATATCACTTATATGTTCACTGTCTCTCCATTAGTGTAATATATCACGTGTTCACTGTCTCTCCATTAGTGTAATATATCACTTATATGTTCACTGTCTCTCCATTAGTGTAATATATCACTTATATGTTCACTGTCTCTCCATTAGTGTAATATATCACTTATATGTTCACTATCTCTCCTTTAGTGTAATATATCACTTATATGTTTACTATCTCTCCATTAGTGTAATATATCACTTATGTTCACTATCTCTCTATTAGTGTAATATATCACTTATATGTTCACTATCTCTCCATTAGTGTAATATATCACTTATATGTTCCAGGTCTCTCCATTAGTGTAATATATCACTTATATGTCCCATGTCTCTCCATTAGTGTAATATATCACTTATATGTCCCATGTCTCTCCAATAGTGTAATATATCACTTATCTGTTCCCTGTCTCTCCATTAGTGTAATATATCACTTATCTGTTCCCTGTCTCTCCATTAGTGTAATATATCACTTATATGTTCCATGTCTCTCCATTAGTGTAATATATCACTTATATGTTCACTGTCTCTCCATTAGTGTAATATATCACTTATATGTTCACTGCCTCTCCATTAGTGTAATATATCACTTATATGTTCACTGTCTCTCCATTAGTGTAATATATCACTTATATGTTCACTGTCTCTTCATTAGTGTAATATATCACTTATATGTTCACTATCTCTCCATCAGTGTAATATATCACTTATATGTTCACTGTCTCTCCATCAGTGTAATATATCACTTATATGTTCACTGTCTCTCCATCAGTGTAATATATCACTTATATGTTCACTGTCTCTCCATTAGTGTAATATATCACTTATATGTTCACTGTCTCTCCATTAGTGTAATATATCACTTATATATTCACTGTCTCTCCATTAGTGTAATATATAACTTAAATGTTCCATGTTTCTCCATTAGTGTAATATATCACTTATATGTTCACTGTCTCTCCATTAGTGTAATATATCACTTATATGTTCACTGTCTCTCCATTAGTGTAATATATCACTTATATGTTCACTGTCTCTCCATTAGTGTAAAATATGACTTATATGTTCACTGTCTCTCCATTAGTGTAATATATCACTTATATGTTCACTGTCTCTCCATTAGTGGAATATATCACTTATATGTTCACTGTCTCTCCATTAGTGTAATATATCACATGTTCACTGTCTCTCCATTAGTGTAATATATCACTTATATGTTCACTGTCTCTCCATTAGTGTAATATATCACTTATATGTTCACTGTCTCTCCATTAGTGTAATATATCACTTATATGTTCACTATCTCTCCATTAGTGTAATATATCACTTATATGTTTACTATCTCTCCATTAGTGTAATATATCACTTATGTTCACTATCTCTCCATTAGTGTAATATATCACTTATATGTTCACTGTCTCTCCATTAGTGTAATATATCACTTATATGTTCACTGTCTCTCCATTAGTGTAAAATATCACTTATATGTTCACTATCTCTCCATTAGTGTAATATATCACTTATATGTTTACTATCTCTCCATTAGTGTAATATATCACTTATGTTCACTATCTCTCCATTAGTGTAATATATCACTTATATGTTCACTATCTCTCCATTAGTGTAATATATCACTTATATGTTCACTGTCTCTCCATTAGTGTAATATATCACTTATATGTTCCATGTCTCTCGATTAGTGTAATATATCACTTATATGTTCACTGTCTCTCCATTAGTGTAATATATCACTTATATGTTCACTGTCTCTCCATTAGTGTAATATATCACATGTTCACTGTCTCTCCATTAGTGTAATATATCACTTATATGTTCACTGTCTCTCCATTAGTGTAATATATCACTTATATGTTCACTGTCTCTCCATTAGTGTAATATATCACTTATAAGTTCACTATCTCTCCTTTAGTGTAATATATCACTTATATGTTTACTATCTCTCCATTAGTGTAATATATCACGCATGTTCACTATCTCTCCATTAGTGTAATAATATATCACTTATATGTTCACTATCTCTCCATTAGTGTAATATATCACTTATATGTTCCAGGTCTCTCCATTAGTGTAATATATCACTTATATGTCCCATGTCTCTCCATTAGTGTAATATATCACTTATATGTCCCATGTCTCTCCATTAGTGTAATATATCACTTATCTGTTCCCTGTCTCTCCATTAGTGTAATATATCACGTATATGTTCACTGTCTCTCCATCAGTGTAATATATCACTTATATGTTCACTGTCTCTCCATCAGTGTAATATATCACTTATATGTTCACTGTCTCTCCATCAGTGTAATATCTCACTTATATGTTCACTGTCTCTCCATTAGTGTAATATATCACTTATATGTTCACTGTCTCTCCATTAGTGTAATATATCACTTATATGTTCACTGTCTCTCCATTAGTGTAATATATCACTTATATGTTCACTGTCTCTCCATTAGTGTAATATATCACATGTTCACTGTCTCTCCATTAGTGTAATATATCACTTATATGTTCACTGTCTCTCCATTAGTGTAATATATAACTTATATGTTCACTATCTCTCCATTAGTGTAATATATCACTTATATGTTTACTATCTCTCCATTAGTGTAATATATCATTTACGTTCACTATCTCTCCATTAGTGTAATATATCACTTATATGTTCACTATCTCTCCATTAGTGTAATATATCACTTAGATGTTCACTGTCTCTCCATTCATTAGTGTAATATATCACTTATATGTTCACTGTCTCTCCATTAGTGTAATATATCACTTATATGTTCCATGTCTCTCCATTAGTGTAATATATCACTTATATGTTCACTGTCTCTCCATTAGTGTAATATATAACTTATATGTTCACTGTCTCTCCATCAGTGTAATATATCACTTATATGTTCACTGTCTCTCCATCAGTGTAATATATCACTTATATGTTCACTGTCTCTCCATCAGTGTAATATATCACTTATATGTTCACTGTCTCTCCATCAGTGTAATATATCACTTATATGTTCACTGTCTCTCCATCAGTGTAATATATCACTTATATGTTCACTGTCTCTCCATTAGTGTAATATATCACTTATATGTTCACTGTCTCTCCATCAGTGTAATATATCACTTATATGTTCACTGTCTCTCCATCAGTGTAATATATCACTTATATGTTCACTGTCTCTCCATTAGTGTAATATATCACTTATATGTTCACTGTCTCTCCATCAGTGTAATATATCTCTTATATGTTCACTGTCTCTCCATTAGTGTAATATATCACTTATATGTTCACTGTCTCTCCATTAGTGTAATATATCACTTATATGTTCACTGTCTCTCCATTAGTGTAATATATCACTTATATGTTCACTGTCTCTCCATTAGTGTAATATATCACTTATATGTTCACTGTCTCTCCATCAGTGTAATATATCACTTATATGTTCACTGTCTCTCCATCAGTGTAATATATCACTTATATGTTCACTGTCTCTCCATCAGTGTAATATATCACTTATATGTTCACTGTCTCTCCATCAGTGTAATATATCACTTATATGTTCACTGTCTCTCCATTAGTGTAATATATCACTTATATGTTCACTCTCTCTCCATTAGTGTAATATATCACTTATATGTTCACTGTCTCTCCATTAGTGTAATATATCACTTATATGTTCACTGTCTCTCCATTAGTGTAATATATCACTTATATGTTCACTGTCTCTCCATTAGTGTAATATATCACATGTTCACTGTCTCTCCATTAGTGTAATATATCACTTATATGTTCACTGTCTCTCCATTAGTGTAATATATCACTTATATGTTCACTGTCTCTCCATTAGTGTAATATATCACTTATATGTTCACTATCTCTCCTTTAGTGTAATATATCACTTATATGTTTACTATCTCTCCATTAGTGTAATATATCACTTATGTTCACTATCTCTCCATTAGTGTAATATATCACTTATATGTTCACTATCTCTCCATTAGTGTAATATTTCACTTATATGTTCCAGGTCTCTCCATTAGTGTAATATATCACTTATATGTCCCATGTCTCTCCATTAGTGTAATATATCACTTATATGTCCCATGTCTCTCCATTAGTGTAATATATCACTTATCTGTTCCCTGTCTCTCCATTAGTGTAATATATCACTTATATGTTCCATGTCTCTCCATAATATATCACTTATATGTCCCATGTCTCTCCATTAGTGTAATATATCACTTATATGTCCCATGTCTCTCCATTAGTGTAATATATCACTTATCTGTTCCCTGTCTTTCCATTAGTGTAATATATCACTTATCTGTTCCCTGTCTCTCCATTAGTGTAATATATCACTTATATGTCCCATGTCTCTCCATTAGTGTAATATATCACTTATATGTCCCATGTCTCTCCATTAGTGTAATATATCACTTATCTGTTCCCTGTCTTTCCATTAGTGTAATATATCACTTATCTGTTCCCTGTTTCTCCATTAGTGTAATATATCACTTATATGTTCACTGTCTCTCCATTAGTGTAATATATCACATATATGTTCACTGTCTCTCCATTAGTGTAATATATCACTTATATGTTCACTGTCTCTCCATTAGTGTAATATATCACTTATATGTTCACTGTCTCTCCATTAGTGTAATATATCACTTATATGTTCACTGTCTCTCCATTAGTGTAATATATCACTTATATGTTCACTGTCTCTCCATCAGTGTAATATATCACTTATATGTTCACTGTCTCTCCATCAGTGTAATATATCACTTATATGTTCACTGTCTCTCCATCAGTGTAATATATCACTTATATGTTCACTGTCTCTCCATCAGTGTAATATATCACTTATATGTTCACTGTCTCTCCATTAGTGTAATATATCACTTATATGTTCACTGTCTCTCCATTAGTGTAATATATCACTTATATGTTCACTGTCTCTCCATTAGTGTAATATATCACTTATATGTTCACTGTCTCTCCATTAGTGTAATATATCACTTATATGTTCACTGTCTCTCCATTATTGTAATATATCACTTATATGTTCACTGTCTCTCCATTAGTGTAATATATCACTTATATGTTCACTGTCTCTCCATTAGTGTAATATATCACTTATATGTTCACTATCTCTCCATTAGTGTAATATATCACGTATATGTTTACTATCTCTCCATTAGTGTAATATATCACTTATGTTCACTATCTCTCCATTAGTGTAATATATCACTTATATGTTTACTATCTCTCCATTAGTGTAATATATCACTTATGTTCACTATCTCTCCATTAGTGTAATATATCACTTATATGTTCAGGTCTCTCCATTAGTGTAATATATCACTTATATGTCCCATGTCTCTCCATTAGTGTAATATATCACTTATATGTCCCATGTCTCTCCATTAGTGTAATATATCACTTATCTGTTCCCTGTCTTTCCATTAGTGTAATATATCACTTATCTGTTCCCTGTCTCTCCATTAGTGTAATATATCACTTATATGTTCCATGTCTCTCCATAATCTATCACTTATATGTTCACTGTCTCTCCATTAGTGTAATATATCACTTATATGTTCACTGTCTCTCCATTAGTGTAATATATCACTTATATGTTCACTGTCTCTCCATTAGTGTAATATATCACTTATATGTTCACTGTCTCTCCATTAGTGTAATATATCACTTATATGTTCACTGTCTCTCCATTAGTGTAATATATCACTTTTATGTTCACTGTCTCTCCATCAGTGTGATATATCACTTATATGTTCACTGTCTCTCCATCAGTGTGATATATCACTTATATGTTCACTGTCTCTCCATCAGTGTAATATATCACTTATATGTTCACTGTCTCTCCATCAGTGTAATATATCACTTATATGTTCACTGACTCTCCATTAGTGTAATATATCACTTATATGTTCACTGTCTCTCCATTAGTGTAATATATCACTTATATGTTCACTGTCTCTCCATTAGTGTAATATATCACTTATATGTTCACTGTCTCTCCATTAGTGTAATATATCACTTATATGTTCACTGTCTCTCCATTAGTGTAATATATCACTTATATGTTCACTGTCTCTCCATTAGTGTAATATATCACTTATATGTTCACTGTCTCTCCATTAGTGTAATATATCACTTATATGTTCACTGTCTCTCCATTAGTGTAATATATCACTTATATGTTCACTGTCTCTCCATTAGTGTAATATATCACATGTTCACTGTCTCTCCATTAGTGTAATATATCACTTATATGTTCACTGTCTCTCCATTAGTGTAATATATCACTTATATCTTCACTGTCTCTCCATTAGTGTAATATATCACTTATATGTTCACTATCTCTCCTTTAGTGTAATATATCACTTATGTTCACTATCTCTCCATTAGTGTAATATATCACTTATATGTTCACTATCTCTCCATTAGTGTAATATATCACTTATATGTTCCAGGTCTCTCCATTAGTGTAATATATCACTTATATGTCCCATGTCTCTCCATTAGTGTAATATATCACTTATATGTCTCATGTCTCTCCATTAGTGTAATATATCACTTATCTGTTCCCTGTCTCTCCATTAGTGTAATATATCACTTATCTGTTCCCTGTCTCTCCATTAGTGTAATATATCACTTATATGTTCCATGTCTCTCCATAATATATCACTTATATGTTCACTGTCTCTCCATTAGTGTAATATATCACTTATATGTTCACTGTCTCTCCATTAGTGTAATATATCACATATATGTTCACTGTCTCTCCATTAGTGTAATATATCACTTATATGTTCACTGTCTCTCCATTAGTGTAATATATCACTTATATGTTCAATGTCTCTCCATTAGTGTAATATATCACTTATATGTTCACTGTCTCTCCATTAGTGTAATATATCACTTATATGTTCACTGTCTCTCCATTAGTGTAATATATCACTTATATGTTCACTGTCTCTCCATCAGTGTAATATATCACTTATATGTTCACTGTTTCTCCATCAGTGTAATATATCACTTATATGTTCACTGTCTCTCCATCAGTGTAATATATCACTTATATGTTCACTGTCTCTCCATCAGTGTAATATATCACTTATATGTTCACTGTCTCTCCATCAGTGTAATATATCACTTATATGTTCACTGTCTCTCCATCAGTGTAATATATCACTTATATGTTCACTGTCTCTCCATTAGTGTAATATATCACTTATATGTTCACTGTCTCTCCATTAGTGTAATATATCACTTATATGTTCACTGTCTCTCCATTAGTGTAATATATCACTTATATGTTCACTGTCTCTCCATTAGTGTAATATATCACTTATATGTTCACTGTCTCTCCATTAGTGTAATATATCACATGTTCACTGTCTCTCCATTAGTGTAATATATCACTTATATGTTCACTGTCTCTCCATTAGTGTAATATATCACTTATATGTTCACTATCTCTCCATTAGTGTAATATATCACTTATATGTTTACTATCTCTCCATTAGTGTAATATATCACTTATGTTCACTATCTCTCCATTAGTGTAATATATCACTTATATGTTCACTATCTCTCCATTAGTGTAATATATCACTTATATGTTCACTGTCTCTCCATTCATTAGTGTAATATATCACTTATATGTTCACTGTCTCTCCATTAGTGTAATATATCACTTATATGTTCCATGTCTCTCCATTAGTGTAATATATCACTTATATGTTCACTGTCTCTCCATTAGTGTAATATATAACTTATATGTTCCATGTCTCTCCATTAGTGTAATATATCACTTATATGTTCACTGTCTCTCCATTAGTGTAATATATCACTTATATGGTCACTGTCTCTCCATTAGTGTAATATATCACTTATATGTTCACTGTCTCTCCATTAGTGTAATATATCACTTATATGTTCACTGTCTCTCCATTATTGTAATATATCACTTATATGTTCACTGTCTCTCCATTAGTGTAATATATCACATGTTCACTGTCTCTCCATTAGTGTAATATATCACTTATATGTTCACTGTCTCTCCATTAGTGTATTATATCACTTATATGTTCACTGTCTCTCTATTAGTGTAATATATCACTTATATGTTCACTATCTCTCCTTTAGTGTAATATATCACTTATATGTTTACTATCTCTCCATTAGTGTAATATATCACTTATGTTCACTATCTCTCCATCAGTGTAATATATCACTTATATGTTCACTATCTCTCCATTAGTGTAATATATCACTTATATGTCCCATGTCTCTCCATTAGTGTAATATATCACTTATCTGTTCCCTGTCTTTCCATTAGTGTAATATATCACTTATCTGTTCCCTGTCTCTCCATTAGTGTAATATATCACTTATATGTTCACTGTCTCTCCATTAGTGTAATGTATCACTTATATGTTCACTATCTCTCCATTAGTGTAATATATCACTTATATGTTCACTGTCTCTCCATTCATTAGTGTAATATATCACTTATATGTTCACTGTCTCTCCATCAGTGTAATATATCACTTATATGTTCACTATCTCTCCATTAGTGTAATATATCACTTATATGTTTACTATCTCTCCATTAGTGTAATATATCACTTATGTTCACTATCTCTCCATTAGTGTAATATATCACTTATATGTTCACTATCTCTCCATTAGTGTAATATATCACTTATATGTTCACTGTCTCTCCATTCATTAGTGTAATATATCACTTATATGTTCACTGTCTCTCCATTAGTGTAATATATCACTTATATGTTCCATGTCTCTCCATTAGTGTAATATATCACTTATATGTTCACTGTCTCTCCATTAGTGTAATATATAACTTATATGTTCCATGTCTCTCCATTAGTGTAATATATCACTTATATGTTCACTGTCTCTCCATTAGTGTAATATATCACTTATATGGTCACTGTCTCTCCATTAGTGTAATATATCACTTATATGTTCACTGTCTCTCCATTAGTGTAATATATCACTTATATGTTCACTGTCTCTCCATTAGTGTAATATATCACTTATATGTTCACTGTCTCTCCATTAGTGTAATATATCACATGTTCACTGTCTCTCCATTAGTGTAATATATCACTTATATGTTCACTGTCTCTCCATTAGTGTAATATATCACTTATATGTTCACTGTCTCTCGATTAGTGTAATATATCACTTATATGTTCACTATCTCTCCTTTAGTGTAATATATCACTTATATGTTTACTATCTCTCCATTAGTGTAATATATCACTTATGTTCACTATCTCTCCATTAGTGTAATATATCACTTATATGTTCACTATCTCTCCATTAGTGTAATATATCACTTATATGTAACATGTCTCTCCATTAGTGTAATATATCACTTATCTGTTCCCTGTCTTTCCATTAGTGTAATATATCACTTATCTGTTCCCTGTCTCTCCATTAGTGTAATATATCACTTATATGTTCACTGTCTCTCCATTAGTGTAATGTATCACTTATATGTTCACTGTCTCTCCATTAGTGTAATATATCACTTATATGTTCACTGTCTCTCCATTAGTGTAATATATCACTTATATGTTCACTGTCTCTCCATTAGTGTAATATATCACTTATATGTTCACTGTCTCTCCTGTCTCTCCATCAGTGTGATATATCACTTATATGTTCACTTTCTCTCCATCAGTGTAATATATCACTTATATGTTCACTGTCTCTCCATTAGTGTAATATATCACTTATATGTTCACTGTCTCTCCATTAGTGTAATATATCACTTATATGTTCACTGTCTCTCCATTAGTGTAATATATCACTTATATGTTCACTGTCTCTCCATTAGTGTAATATATCACTTATATGTTCACTGTCTCTCCATTAGTGTAATATATCACTTATATGTTCACTGTCTCTCCATTAGTGTAATATATCACTTATATGTTCACTGTCTCTCCATTAGTGTAATATATCACATGTTCACTGTCTCTCCATTAGTGTAATATATCACTTATATGTTCACTGTCTCTCCATTAGTGTAATATATCACTTATATGTTCACTATCTCTCCATTAGTGTAATATATCACTTATATGTTTACTATCTCTCCATTAGTGTAATATATCACTTATGTTCACTATCTCTCCATTAGTGTAATATATCACTTATATGTTCACTATCTCTCCATTAGTGTAATATATCACTTATATGTTCACTGTCTTTCCATTAGTGTAATATATCACTTATATGTTCACTGTCTCTCCATTAGTGTAATATATCACTTATATGTTCAATGTCTCTCCATTAGTGTAATATATCACTTATATGCTTAATATCTCTCCATTAGTGTAATATATCACTTATGTTCACTATCTCTCCATTAGTGTAATATATCACTTATATGTTCACTATCTCTCCATTAGTGTAATATATCACTTATATGTTCACTGTCTCTTCATTAGTGTAATATATCACTTATATGTGCACTGTCTCTCCATTAGTGTAATATATCACTTATATGTTCACTGTCTCTCCATTAGTGTAATATATCACTTATATGTTCACTGTCTCTCCATTAGTTTAATATATCACTTATATGTTCACTGTCTCTCCATTAGTGTAATATATCACTTATATGTTCCATGTCTCTCCATTAGTGTAATATATCACTTATATGTTCACTGTCTCTCCATTAGTGTAATATATCACTTATATGTTCACTGTCTCTCCATTAGTGTAATATATCACTTATATGTTCACTGTCTCTCCATTAGTGTAATATATCACTTATGTGTTCACTGTCTCTCCATTAGTGTAATATATCACTTATATGTTCACTGTCTCTCCATCAGTGTAATATATCACTTATATGTTGACTGTCTCTCCATCAGTGTAATATATCACTTATATGTTCACTGTCTCTCCATCAGTGTGATATATCACTTATATGTTCACTTTCTCTCCATCAGTGTAATATATCACTTATATGTTCACTGTCTCTCCATTAGTGTAATATATCACTTATATGTTCACTGTCTCTCCATTAGTGTAATATATCACTTATATGTTCACTGTCTCTCCATTAGTGTAATATATCACTTATATGTTCACTGTCTCTCCATTAGTGTAATATATCACTTATATGTTCACTGTCTCTCCATTAGTGTAATATATCACTTATATGTTCACTGTCTCTCCATTAGTGTAATATATCACTTATATGTTCACTGTCTCTCCATTAGTGTAATATATCACATGTTCACTGTCTCTCCATTAGTGTAATATATCACTTATATGTTCACTGTCTCTCCATTAGTGTAATATATCACTTATATGTTCACTATCTCTCCATTAGTGTAATATATCACTTATATGTTTACTATCTCTCCATTAGTGTAATATATCACTTATGTTCACTATCTCTCCATTAGTGTAATATATCACTTATATGTTCACTATCTCTCCATTAGTGTAATATATCACTTATATGTTCACTGTCTCTCCATTAGTGTAATATATCACTTATATGTTCACTGTCTCTCCATTAGTGTAATATATCACTTATATGTTCAATGTCTCTCCATTAGTGTAATATATCACTTATATGCTTAATATCTCTCCATTAGTGTAATATATCACTTATGTTCACTATCTCTCCATTAGTGTAATATATCAGTTATATGTTCACTATCTCTCCATTAGTGTAATATATCACTTATATGTTCACTGTCTCTTCATTAGTGTAATATATCACTTATATGTTCACTGTCTCTCCATTAGTGTAATATATCACTTATATGTTCACTGTCTCTCCATTAGTGTAATATATCACTTATATGTTCACTGTCTCTCCATTAGTTTAATATATCACTTATATGTTCACTGTCTCTCCATTAGTGTAATATATCACTTATATGTTCCATGTCTCTCCATTAGTGTAATATATCACTTATATGTTCACTGTCTCTCCATTAGTGTAATATATCACTTATATGTTCACTGTCTCTCCATTAGTGTAATATATCACTTATATGTTCACTGTCTCTCCATTAGTGTAATATATCACTTATATGTTCACTGTCTCTTTATTAGTGTAATATATCACTTATATGTTCACTGTCTCTCCATTAGTGTAATATATCACTTATATGTTCACTGTCTCTCCATTAGTGTAATATATCACTTACATGTTCACTATCTCTCGATTAGTGTAATATATCACTTACATGTTCACTGTCTCTCCATTAGTGTAATATATCACTTATATGTTCACTATCTCTCCATTAGTGTAATATATCACTTATATGTTCATTCTCTCTATGGTGTAGTATGTCAAATATATATATGTACTGTCTACACTGATGTAATACCAGCTCTGGGGCGAAATGGTTTCTGGTGCTGTTCGTAATCCTTCATGCTGCGTTCGAAACACAGCTGCGGGCGATGTAGGGGTGGTCACTTTGCGTTGGTTTCCATGCAATGGTATGAGTGCCAGTCATTGAGAGAGCAATGGTAATCTACTGAACGCAACTTGCCCATGAATCACAAATAGCCAAAAATATGCTGCAATTTACTGCAGCTTACTAACTAATGCAATATATTACTTATTTGATTACTACAGCTAGTCGTCGACTTACGATCACGATCGGTTCCGACAGACCGGTCGTAATACTATTTGGTCGTAAGTTAAGTACGCTATGTGTACAGTAATGTGAAGTGATGTTATAAAAATATTTAAGTTAAATTATATCATAAATTTCTTTTATTATTGTTATAAATCATAATTTTCTATGTTTATTTTGTGCCATTTATATCATCTCTACACTATTTTGTTTCATATTTTTACATCTTCAGGTTTAAGAAATCCACTGCATTAACTGTACGTGTAAAACTGCTTTAATAATTGCAAAACATACAAAATACAGGTGTGGAAAATATTATAGGAATCATTATTATTACATGGTCTACCATCTCTAGTTCGGCGTCGTCAATAAAGATTGATGGTACCCCATGCGCACCTTGTGACATAATCTGTGTCTTCTTTTTTTCTAATTGTTAAACCAAATTCTGAACAAGCATTAGAGAATGCAGATAGTAGACATTGCAATTCTTCCTCAGAGTGGGTCGTAACTGCAGCATCATCTGCAAAAGTCAGGTTATCCATCTAAGTCTACGAAGACTGAGCATGGAATAAACCGTCACACAACCTAATCTTTGCAGACAACGCCGTTCGACTGATAATTGAGGCACAAATAAATCTTTAAATATTGAGCACAACCCACTACTGGCAACGCTGATCGCACTCTGGTATGAACCTAAGGCCTATCCACGTCAATGTGGAAGCACTAGACTCGAGTTAATAATATGGCTAGTGATTGTGGTCGTAAAGTCGAATGGTCGTAAGTTGCATAGGTTGTAAGTCGACGACTAGCTGTATCTCCATACTAATGTAATATATCACGTATACGTTCACTATCTCTAAACTGATATAATATGTCACTTATAAGCACATTGCATCTGTACCGTTTTATTATATCACGTATATATTTACTGTCTAAACTAATGTAATATATCACTTATATATTCACTGTCTACACCAGTGTAGACAGTGAATATATGCCTACGCCCCACATGGGGGGGGGGGGGGGCAATTCGATTGTTAAGGGGACAATTCGAAAATGGACTCGTCCAGAGATTAAGTTAACCGTATGGTGACTATAAGTCAATACTCGAGCTGGGTAAACATCCAGGCTGTCCTCCATGTTAGTAGCCGTGATTTCATTGTTAGACGTTGGAGTTGAACTACTGGTTATACTGGGCCGCAACTAAGCATTTCGCGCTATTTGTTATGAATGGCACGAAATGCTTAGTGCCGGGATCTCAGTTTCTGCAGTGTTTTGCAGTAATCCTCAGCATTCACCGTTGGTGTTAATATGAAATAAGTGTCCGTTAAATGAATCCGGAAAAAGATGACAAAGACTTTAAAGCTATGCCACTAAGTAACAATACAGTTAGCAGAAGAATAGACGAAATAAGTGAGGATATTGAAATACAACTTGTTGAAAAGCTGAAACCAAGAAAATTCTTGGTGCAAATGGATGAATCAACTTTGAGAGACAGTGAGGCCGTACTTATAACTTACGTAAGATATATTGATAAAGGTGATTTTGCTGAAGAAATGTTGTTTTGTAAATCATTAGAAAGCACCGCTACGTACAAAGATATATATAGCAAGCTAAACAAATTACTTAGATGTCAATATCCAACCATCATGTGCCATACCGGAAAACGTTGGCGGTCATAACTCGCCATTTCACTCGATCACCAGAGTCGTGGATCAGCTCAGTGTTCCTGTCTCGACCATGCCATGTGGCCAAACCATCCAGGTATTACTTCTCGGTCTTCCCCTTGGTCTGTTCCCTTCGATCTCGCCAATTGTCACCAAGTTCTCCAATCCATTTCTTCTCATAACATGTCCAAAACAAAATGTGACTGTCTGCGTCTAATTTCTCTAATAAATTTAAGATTTTCATTTGTCTCCTGTAGTACTTGGTCATTTGTTTTTCTATCTGTCCATGGTATTCTTTGCATTTTCCTCAGAAACAACAATTCTACAGCCATCATATGTTTTTTCAGCTTGACTGCTCATTGTCCAATAATATACCAATGAAAAATAAAACATCTTGTGCTGCAGATAATGCTCCTAACATGATGGGGAAGAAAAATGATTGCTTAAAATTGATGAAAGATGAGAATCCTGAAATGCTTCTTGTGCATTGTGTTATTCACAGGGAAAACCTGGTAGCTAAAGACATTTTGCATGTTCTAAATGAAGTACTAAATTTAGTTATAAAGTGTATCAATGCCATTAAAGCTAGTACCAAATGTGAACGACTCTTCAAGTTATTTTGTGAAGAACAAAATGAAGACCATGTGAGACTTATACTTCACACTGAAGTAAGATGGCTCTCAAAAGGGAACTGCTTGAAAAGATTTATGGAACTATTTGATACTCTTAGTGTTTTTTTTTAAGCGAAAAACCTGAAATGAAAAATCTGTTAACGGTTTATGGTAAGTCATTTGTGAGTTATTTAGCCGATATCTTTGAAAAACTAAATATATTAAATTAACAACTTCAAGGAACAAATAAAACTCTTGTCGATGCAAAAGCGAAGATATTTGGTTTCATAACCTTAATTGAATTATGTCAGACATATATTTACAAGAAAAATTTTGAAAAGTTTCTTGGCTCCAACAATGTGAAGTGACTGATACCGCTATATATGTTATTGTCGATCCTCTGAAAATTTTATCAGCTGATTTAAAAGAAAGATCTTCTGATTTGAAACAAATTGATTTCCCAACTTGGATGATACAGCTAATGTTAGTGGATTTGTCTGATGTTTCAAATATGCAGTATCAAGAAGAACTTGCAGAAATGCAAGATCATGAGTCAATTAAAACTTTATTAAAAATAAAAGGAGCGATGTCATGGCTCTGTGAGGAAACTGAAAAATCAAATATCCAAATGTAATCAAATGTGCAAGAGAACTATTGTTACCGTTTCCATCTTCATGTTTAGCTAAATGCAGATTTAGTGCCATAAATGATTTGCTGCTATAAAAAAAAAAAAAAAAAAAAAAAAAAAAAAATAAAGAAATCGGTTGGATGTAACAAAACGGGGAGACTTGAAGACTGAAGTTAACTAAATTGGAACCTGACATAAAATCTCTTTGCAGCAAGCATCAAGAGCAAGGATTTCACTAAATTTAAATAAAAAATAATTACTAATAATTAAAATAATATAGAAAAATCTTTCATTAAAATTAGTTTGTACTTGAATTTAAGTTCTCCATTATATGTTTTGAAAATTTACCCATTGTGTTTGCTCAATAATTTCCTAGTGATTTCTTCCTAAAACCCATCATTCAAGTTTAGTTTAGTTTAGTTTAGTCGATTGATCAACATCACGGCGCACGGGTGCATGCAACTCATAAGTGCTCCGTTCTCCTCCTAACTCAAATCTGAGTCTTGAGAAACCCAGCTCAGTGCACGAACTCCGTAGCACCGGCGAGGAACCTGAAATACTTGGGCAGATTTTTAACTCGAAATTTTGCCCGGGCGATTTACAACTGCCAAGGGATTTTGTACGTGCACAACAATACACACGGGCGTCCGATCTAACTACCCAGAGACCAGGGGAAATTTTATTACTAGAAGTCCACGAGAAAAAATCCCGGTCATCACCGGGGCTTGAACCCGGGACGTCCAGCACTCGAGGCGGACACCATACCTCGAGACCACGCAGCCCCCCTATCATGCAAGTTTCTTTAGTGAACATTTCAATTTTTTAATATTAAAAAAAATTATATCAAATCAAATCAACTTTATTAGGGTCACAAATTGGGCGCGCAGGCCCGTCTTACATTCGGCCCTTACAATCACTCGTCTTTCGTTCATCAAGAGCATTATACATTTACATAGGAAGAAAATAAACATTGTGAGATAGTCAACATATAAGTGATATATTACATTAATGGAGAGATCGTGGGGGAATATATATGTGGGGAGGGGGGGGGGAGAGGAGAGGGGGGCATAATAATTTTAGAAAGGCTTAGGTGGGGCATAGCACAAAAAAGTTTGGGAAAAGCTGGTCTACACTGAATGATGTAATATATCACTTAATATGTTTGCTGTCTACACTAATGTTACATATCACTTATATGTTTGCTATCTACACTTATGTAATATATCACTATATGTTCATTTTCTTTTCACTAATGTAACATATCACTTGTATGTTTACTGTCTGAACTGATGTAATATAACACTTATATGTTCACCATCACTAATTTGATGTACTATATCACGTATATGTTTACTGTCGCCAAACTGATGTAATGTATCACTTATAGGTTTACCTTCTCTCCAATAATGTAATATACCACCTATGTATTCACTATTTTTCTACTAATCTAAAATCACTTATATGTTCACTGCCTCTCTACCAATGTAGGATATTACTTATATGTTCATTGTCTTGGCTCTACACTGATGTAGTATATCACGTATTATAGTTTACTATATCGCTCCATTACAATAATATATCACGTATATATTTTCTATCCCACCATTAATGTAATATTTAACTTATATGTTAATTTGCTCTATACTGCTGTAATGTATCACTTGCAAGTTCACGATCTCTCCATTAATGTAATATATCACTTATATGTTGACTATCTCACCACTAATATAACATGTCACGTATACAAGTTTACTATTTCTCCATTAATGTAAGGTTTCATTTATATTCTCATTTTCTCTACACTACTGTAATATATCACTTTCATGATTACTACCTCTTTATTAATATAATATATCATATATATCTTCATTGCCTGTATACTCATGCGTATATGATTATTGTCTCTATGCTAATGTAATGTAATCACTAATATGTTTTAAATCTCTCCATTAATGTAATATTTCTCGTATATGTTATATTGTCTCTGTATTAATGTAATATTTAACTTATACGTTCATTGTCTCTATACCATATATCACACATACGTTGATTGTGTCTATACTAATATAATATATATTTATATGTTCATTATCTCTATTCTGTGTAACACGTCAGTTATATGTTTGCCATCTCACCATTAAAATATCACGTATATATATTCATTTTCTCTATACACGTGTTATGTATCACTTATATACTAACTGTCTTTATACCAGTGTTAGGTATCACTTATATGTTCATTGTCTCTACACAGGTGGTATGTATCACTTATATGCCACTGTTGCATGTGACGGATGATCTGCAGATGGGTGTATGAGACTCGGGGCATCTTGCGTAACATCGAGAAGTATTCCGGAATGTTTATTATGGGATCGAGGTTCTGCAGAGGACATGCTGCTTATATCACTTATATGTTCAATATCACACCGTTAGTATAATGTATCACTGATATTTTCCCCGGTTGTCCACTGATGTAATAGATCACTTGAATGTTGACTGCTATATTAGAATACACTGTTATGCGTATAGTATAAAGCGTAACAGTAATTGTGTATTAGAGCAGTGAACAAACACGTATATAATTAAAGAATGCTTATGGTATTAACCATTATTTACTCCCACAGGGTCGGACGAGACAATGGAAGTGAGGTTGAACCTGGTGCTCTTTGGAAAGACGGGATCTGGCGTCAGCGCGACTGGCAACACTTTGCTCGGCAGACGAGTATTTGAATCAAACTCATCACACTTAACAGTCACTACAGATTTACAGTTTAACTTTGGGCACCCCGGAAGGTATTCATGTATGGTAGTTGATACACCATCTATGATCAGAACAGAGATGAATATAAATGAGGGCATTGAAGCTGCCATTCAGAACATGACAACAGCAATGAACGTGTGTGTGGATGGTGTTGATGCCTTTATACTAGTGATGTACTGGTATGATCGTTTCACGTGCGATGACGAGTCTATGGTTACAACTTACAAACAGATCCTTGGGGACAACTTGTGGAAGCATACAATTGTTGTTGCCACTCGTGGAGACACTTTTACGGAAAGTGGAGATTTTGACACAACATTTGATACGTGGTGTAAACAACAAACTGGACTATTGGGTCAACTGTACAACGATTGCGAGGGGAGATTTGTACTGTTTAACAACAAAGAAAGAAATCCTGAGAAGGTCCTTGCACAAAAAGAGCAGCTAATGGATCTTGTTTGGGACTTACACACACGCCAAGGACGATATACTTCTCAATGTTTCGAAAAAGCACAATCTGTATTTTTTAAGAAGCTTGTATCAGAACTACAAGTAAAATGACTGAGATATGAGGTACCTGAAATGATGTTTGGTATACGTGTAGAATGCATGCATGTTTACAAAAGCCCATCAGAAAGTAAACTCTAGACAATTAGAACGCAGATTCAAAATATGAAAGAGAAGGTGACAGAAGCCAGACAGGTCTTTTGTGTTGACTTAATGAAACGAGTAACGGCATCAGAAGACGCTTTCTTGAGCCTTACGACATTATTAGAGACCCAAAAACGTGCATATATAAGACATGAGCCCTGTATAGTTTACGTTTCGCCAGTACAATGTTCATTCTGTAGTTCCGACAATGCAATGTTTTTTCTGTAGTTTTAACGATACAATGTTCTTTCTGTAGTTCCGACAATACAATGTTATTTGCTGTAGTTCCATCAATACAATTTTCTTTCTATGATTCCATCAATACAAGGTTCTTTCCTTTGCTTCTGACAATGCAGTGTTCTTTCCTGTTGTTAAGCCAAAACAATATTGTAATTCTCTCAATAAAATGTCCTTCCCTGTAATTCGCTAAATACAATATTCTTTCCTTAGGTTCCGCCAATACAATGTTCTTTCCTTAGGTTCCGCCAATACAATGTTCTTTCCTTAGGTTCTGTCAATACAATGTTCTTTCCCGCAGTTGGTAAATCCACAGACAGGAGTCTAACGAAGAAGATGAAGCAAACGGGTGTAAGTGGGAGAATAAAACCCCAGTAAAGCACACGCACACAGACACACACGCACACAGACACATATTTACAAACACACTCATAGAGACAGACAGACAGACAGTCAGACACGCACACACATTAAACATGCACAGACCACATACACACACATACATACACACGTATATATATATATATGTGTGTGTGTGTGTGTGTGTGTGTGTGTGTGTGTGTTGTGACGAAATACTCAAACACTGTTCTTCTCAGGCCTTAGTATACTCACTGTAGTGGCTTCATGTAACAGTTTGTTATAATGAGAGTGATAATTCATTTAAAAGCACTAATAAGAACCAATTAAATTAATAGAAGGAAATTAGCCATCGTGAGAAAGCTAAGTGGAACCACTTGGGGAGCCAGTGGGAAAATACTTAGCAAAGTTTATCAACAAAGCATATGACCACATCTGGAATACGGGTCAACAGCGTGGTGTTCAGCATCAAAAACCACATTACAGGAGCTGGACAAGGTGCAAAATCAAGCTCTTATAGTCATCACAGGAGGGATGAGATCAACCCCTATAGTAGCAATTGAGAAAATGGGGAGGACACAAGCTCTAAGAGATCGCAGAGATACAAAAACATTAATACAAGCAGAAAATAAACTGTCAAACATCTGGAAGTCAAAGACACTCAGCAAACACACAAAACTTAAAATCTTCAACTCTTGTGTGATTCCAGTGTTAACGTATGGATGTGAAAGTTGGAAATCAACGGTAGCTTTAGATAAAAAATTAGACAATTTTGAGAACAAATGTCTTAGAAGACTTCTAAACATCCACTGGACAGACTTCAGAACCAATTCGCAAATAAGACAAGAGACTAAGCAAGATACAGTATCCAATTTCACAAGAAGACGCCGTTGGAACTACATCGGCCATGTACTCAGAATGGACAAGTCAAGACTCCCCTACCAAGCCCTCATATGGTCACCAGTAGGGAAAAGAAAACGGGGAAGACCAAGAGAGACCCTGCGTAGAACCATCATTAGAGAAGGCTCATTCAATGGCCAAGTAAATATCCAAGATCAACAACAGGTAGCAGCGAACCGCCAAGCATGGAGAGAAAGGACTTCTGCCCTATGCGCCGCCTTAGGCTCAAGAGGAAAGACTAACTAATTAACTAAACAGAAAAGTTCCTCAGCTTGCCAGGCCACCCTATGAAGAACCGATTTGAAAACTTAGCTATGGGGCGGTTGAAAAGAAGTAGTTTCATCCAACAGGCCAAACAACTCT
The DNA here is from genome assembly GCA_963921405.1 of Cepaea hortensis. Lineage (NCBI taxonomy): Eukaryota > Metazoa > Mollusca > Gastropoda > Stylommatophora > Helicidae > Cepaea > Cepaea hortensis. The sequence goes on from OY992884.1 coordinate 14,337,483, forward strand.
GCAGAGAAACCATCGATCTTCACACAGTTGATATCCCCCTGACAACTATTCCAGAGCGAACCCCGTGGAAAGATAAACATAGACTATAGCTACAAATCCAGACAAAAGTGAGAGGAATATTTGACAAGGACGAACAGAACAGTGTACAGCACAGAACAGCCACTCTCAGCTTCCTTGATAACGAATACCCACATGATCTCTGGATCCGAGTCTACACAGATGTTTATATATAATGTTTGCATATCCTTTACAGGACATCGCTGTCAACATCAGCATCTCTCAGCTGATTGGTGATTTCTTGGCAAGATTACGCTCAGTAGTTTGCCATTGCCTTCTGAGCGGCTACACAGATGGGTCAGCACAAAATGCTGTTCGAAATGGAGGAGCGGGAGTGTACATAGAATACCCAAATAATACTAGGGACACGGCCAGAGTTTCAACAGGAAAGTACTGCCATAACTATGATGCTGGAATTGAGACAATCAAGATAGCCACAGAGAAATTACAAAATACCAGCCATGGTACACAACCTGTGGTGATATTGACAGATGCAAAATCCGTAATAGAGGCGCTCCTGTCTGGGAAATTGCCAGTTCTGAGGACACTACTTTCTGAACTTAGCAGTCAGCGTAAGGTCACCATACAGAGGATACTATCCCACTGCGGAGTCCCCGGAAACGACAGTGCTGATCGATTGGCTAAGGAAGGAGCAAAAGAAGAACAACCTGATGTGCCCATTCATCATCATCATCATCATCATCCACTTCTGCCGTCAAGCGTCGTGGGGAGGAATAATTTGCGTTCCAGCGCCCGGTGGACGGCACTGGATAGTGTCATTCCGTGTGGTTGTACAATGTCTCTGATGTCGTCAATCCATTTTCTGCTTGGACGTCCTCGTGGTCTCGTCGCACACGATCTTTGATGTAAGGTCAGTGATGGTCGTTGCTGATGTTGCATTCTAACGACATGGCCAAACCACTTGAACTTCTGTCTTTCAATAAATTTGGCACAAGGTGTTGATCCCACAGTCTGTCTGATAGTAGCATTTCTTACTCGGTCTCGGATTGTTAAGTTGGCAGCTCTTCTCAGGCATCTCATTTCGCAGGTGTTGATTTTGCGAAGGTGTAATTTGGATAAAGTCCAGGTTTGAGATTGATAGCATAGGGTTGGTGGGAATATGCTGTTTATTATCTGTCGTTTTGCGGACATGGGTATGTGTCACAGCCTCACATAAGGGCGGTACCAACATAAAAGTAAGAAAAACTAGACAAGGGATGGAACTCCAGCAAAAGGGAAAGAACCGAGTCACTCGAAGGCTCGAATAATCCAGAGCCTTCTCGAAGAACTGGTCAGTGTGTCCACAGCCCCGTGGACACTGATGGGGCCCGCCGATTGCGGGGTCCACGAGAAACTCAGAGAGAGTTACCACCCGTGTCGGATTGCGACACGTGTGGAAAGGCAGACACGGACTGGACATCGAGGAAGCAACAGGGCTTACCTTAAGGGGGACTTGATAGTTTCGACCCAAGTGTATTTAGGGGTCTTATGCATATGTTAGATAGCTGATAGAGTTGTTGTGATAATGATGTTTATTGTAAACTCCTGTGATATGCAACTTACAGATTGCTGGCTTGCGAAAACTCTCTTCGCCAGCTTACTGTAACCTAATAATAATAAATGATGTTATATTGCATATGAACGGAGTTTGTTGCCTGTATGAGCCCGAGTTTCAATCCCCTAGAGATCTAGGACGGTGACAGGCTATTTGGGGGCAAGCCGGTTTTGGCAATCAGAAGCTTTACTTTCAGACAGCTCTTGGTTTTGCCAAGTAAAATATATATATATCATACATCACAAAGTCAAAAACTTTGCAGCTATCATCATATTATCTGTGAATGAGCTATTATAGTCCCTCTACAAAAATATTTGATATTTGAATTTATGCTGATGTTCATAAAATTTGACATGACTGTGACAATTACATTGACTGTTACTAATTTTTTTTTGATTCCAACATCAGATTGTTCCGCGAAATATCGTGTGTATGTAACCTGTACTCCAGCAGTGGCGAGAAAACAGGAAAGCACAACAAGACTACAGTCGAGAGATCAGGGAAAATAAGATGAGTTTCATTTCATGCTCATTATGTCCCTAAGCGATACTCATCCATGATTCATTGATGTAACATTTTTCTTTGTATTGATTTGTATGTATATGCTAATCTCATAACCAAGTAAACCTGCTCGTGTAAATTTGAATGTAAACATTAAGGGGGATAACCAACTTTTGTACACCCAGACTAAATTCAAAGGGATTTAATTTCAAGAAAGTGAACAATAACTAAAATACAAGATGTCAACATTAGAACAGTGCATCGAATTAGGTATTAGGTTAGGATATATTGAGGAAAAACTTTCAGAATGGGCACAAAAGACACATTCAGAAAAAATTGCACGAGAAAACAGAGCAATGGAAAGGGAAGAGAAAAAGATGCAAGCAGAAAGAGAAGAGAAAAAGATGCAGATGCAAATTGAGGCTGAAGAGAAAAAGATGCAAGCAGAAAGAGAAGAGAAAAAGATGCAGATGCAAATGGAAGCTGAAGAAAAAGAAAATGCAACTGCAGGCTCAAGAGAAGAAGATACAAATGGAGCTCGAGGCTGCAACCAAGCAAGCCCAATTAAATGCAGAGACACAGATAAAACTGAAACAAATGGAAATTGACTCCAACTTAGAAATGTCAGTAAACAAACTTAGAATTAAAGAAGATGAACAAAAATACAACAAATATAAAGGCCTGGTCAAGCCGTTTTGTTCAGCAGATTCAATCAGCGCATACTTAGAGAACTTTGAGTGCTTGATGACTTATCATAACGTCGCAAAAGTCGACTGGTCATTTATTCTGATGAGAAATTTAGCTTTAGAGCCCTTAAAAGTGATAGAGACCGTTCCACAAGAAATGAGGAAAGATTACGACTATTTGAAACAAAGAATACTACAACATTTTTCACTAGATACAGCAGGCTATCAACTACAGTTCTCCAAATTAACCCCTTTGCCTAACCAAACTTTCATAGACTACGTGTCTACAGTCCAAGATATTTGTACAAAATGGATAACCTCAGCAAAAACAAATAACAACCATGATAAGCTGAAGGAGCTAATTATAATTGACAAAATTATTAGCACAATACCAACACCTTTTTCTAAATTTTTGAGACAAATGGATTGTAAAACTATTCAGGAAATAGAAAATAAGGGGAGCGCATATTTTACAGCGAACCGCGATATTTTCAGTTGAATATGAGCCAAAATGAAACAGCAGCAGTTACAAACACCAATTATTCAAAACCAAATGAAAACAGGTTCAACCAATGCTCTAAGTTCACAAAGCCAGTAAGGTGCCAGTATTGTCATTTGACACACGAAGAATACGCGATGTGTGACAAATCACCAAATTATCCACATCATCTGCAAATGATGGTGAAAAAACAAAAGAACAAAAGGAACGCATATCAGAGAGCGGTCAAATGTTATTTTTGTTCCAGCTTTGGACACTATTCAGCCCGCTGTGATGGACGAAAGATGATGAAGCAGGCTAATGCCGCATTAATAAACACATCCTCAGATGAAGAAATTGAACAACAGAACGAATGCGACATCCAGAATGAAAGTGCGAGTGAGTTAGGTAACGCTGTAGAAATCATTAACACCATCACTGATAACACATATAACACCTGTAGGAAATTTCAGCTTGATACAACTTTGCTGTGCGGCCACACAATCCCAGTTTCTAACGAAATGGCCAACGCAGCCTTAACATCAACAGGCAAGTTAAAGTTTGCAACAGGTTTTGTTAATAACAAACAATGTACATTAATACGCGATTCCGGAGCGACTCTTTGTGGAATTAAGAAAACATTAGTTAATGACAAAGATTACACACACAAATACGTAACTTGTCGCACATTCGCAGCCACTATCGAAAGATACCCACTAGCACTTGCCGAAATTCGGACACCTTTTATATCAGGACAAGTGCTATGCGCAGTACTAGAAAATCCTGCCACTGAAATCATCCTTGGGAATCTTCCCAACATAAGATCTTGCTCTGAACAAGAAATCAGAGAATGGGAACAGAAAAACTGTATCCAAAAACTGAACAGTGGTTCCAAAATGAAAAACCACGCGTGCTTGTCTCAAACTGCCAAAAGCACAAGGGAGACAACCGATGACGGAATTCGAAACGAATTCACAGAGGTGCAGAATACTGGGGCGGTTGAATCTTTCAATGATACCATCAAATTAACACCTCGAACTGAGGACGCCATCGATCCACAGAATATGAAGCCTGTAAATGTGCAACAACACACACAACACGCTAATATAGTAACAAGACAAATGACACACAAAACCCACAACGACCAACTTCAGGAGTCGCTACAAATAATTTCACCCAATATTACCACCATCGAGTTTATAGAAGAACAAAAATCAGATCCAACTCTTTCGCCATACTTTCGGCTAGTAGGATTAAAGCCAAAATTGACGAAAAACGCTTCTTGGACATTTAGACTAAATAATAATATTCTGACTAGATTATATACCAGAGATCAAACCACGATACAGCAAGTGGTTCTACCTCAGTCACATCGTGAGAAAGTGCTACATATAGCCCATGACTCACCTTTCGGAGGTCATATGGGTTATGAAAAAACAAGGGCCAGAGTCCTGAGCCAATTTTATTGGCCTAAATTTTGCCAAGACATAAAAACCCATTGTAAATCATGTGATACCTGTCAGAAACTAATCAAAAAAGGGAAAAACCCTACGGCAGAAATTCAATCAACCACAACTGCCTCAAGACCATTCCAAATCGTGGCGGTGGATTTAGTAGGTCCTTTGAACCACATCTCAAATAAAGGAAATAGATACATTTTTACACTCGTTGATTTGTGTTCGAGGTGGCCAGAAATGATTCCATTAAAATCTATCTCATCTAAGGATGTGACGGACGTATTATTACATATATTCTCCCGTTTTGGCTTTCCGGAGAAGATAATATCGGATAGAGAAACGCAATTCATATCTAATGCCACCCAATCGGTAACTAAGTTACTAGGCATAAAACAATGTTTTACAAGTCCCTATCGACCGGCCGCAAATGGAATTTGCGAAAAACTAAATGGGGACCTAAAACATATGTTATCCAAAGTGACAGCTGATAATCCAGCCGATTGGGATATACTTCTCCCAATGGTACTGTTCGCATACAGAGAAGTCCCACAATCAAGTACGGGGTTCTCTCCATTTGAATTGATATACGGAGCGAACCCAAGAGGACCTCTCACTATTTACAAAGATATAATATCACACCCCGTAAACACCCAATTACCAGTCTCCACCTATGATTTGGTCACTGACACCAGAGACAAAATCATTAGATCCTGTATACTGGCCAGAACATCATTACAGGAGAAAGGTTTTAGGTACAGGCAGTACGCCAACAAAGGGGCAAAAACGATTGTATTACAACCAAATCAAGACATTTTACTATTACTACCTGACAAGAGAGATTTACTATCAACCTCTTGGCAGGGACCGTTTAAGGTTGTAAGAAAGATTTCGGAAGTTGACTACGAAATTTCTGTGAATGGAAAGTTGAAAATATTCCATGTAAATATGTTAAAACCGTACTATTCTAGAAAGGACAGTGACACGAACAAGAAGACGCAGATAACAGATAACAATAACCAAACTGACAAGAAAGACAACGAAAACGAAACGACAATTACCCGACTGAATGACACCTCGACAAACGAAGCATCATTAACGACTCATTCTTGTGACAACGAAGACGACGAAAACATATTCACATTAGCGACAATATGGGATAATGACATGGACGACCAATTTAACGACACATTGACAACGATTAGTCTCGACGACGACGACAATGACATTGAAGACAATTTACAAACAGTAGCGTCAGTAATAAATCAGACGGACGTAGACAATATAGAAATTCCAGTACCAATTATGAACGACGACAGTACGATGAAGGACATACAAATCTCTGACACTGTGACACAACAGCAGCGACAAGACATTTTGTCTCTTCTTAACGACTATAAAACTATCTTCTCAAACAAACCTGGACAGACTGACAAAATAACACATTCAATTGTGTTGACAGATCTAACGCCTATCAAATGTAGACCATATTCGATTCCTTTACATTATAGAGCAAATTTAGACAAAGAAATTTTGGACTTAGAAAAAAATAAAATAATACAGAAATCTGTTTCCCAGTACTCTTCGCCAATTGTCCTGGTGAAAAAGAGGGACCAATCCATTCGTTTATGCATATATTACAGAAGATTAAATACTATAACCACGACAGATGCTGAGCCAATGAACAGCTGTGAAGACCTAATTTTGAATATGTCTCAATCATCCTTATTTTCTAAGCTTGATTTAGCTAAAGGTTACTGGCAAGTACCACTATCTCCCTCTTCAAGGCATATAACAGCATTCGCTACACCACTTGGGCTATACGAATGGAGATATCTTCCATTTGGTCTCAAGAACGCTCCCGCCACATTTGTCAGGTTAACTAGGCTGTTATTGCACGGCATCAAGGACGTGCAATCTTATATTGATGATATATGTATCCATTCGTCAGACATGACTTCTCACTTACGTACACTCCAACAAGTCTTTAATCAAATCCTTCTCTTTGGACTTACTATCAAACCTTCCAAGGTTGAAATAGGCTATAAAGAAATAGACTTCTTAGGTCATAGGATTTCCGAAGGCAAGCTATTGACAGATGAGAGAATCGTATCAAAAATTCTCAACCTAGAAGTTCCAACTACAAAGAAACAGGTTAGAAGCCTGTTAGGTCTCATAAACTATTACGCCAAGTTTATACCAAACTGGGCGGAACTCACATCAGTTTTTTTCTAATCTGTTGACAAAAGATCATCCAGAACAATTTTGTAAGAGTATCCGCTTAGAGGATGTAATGTGCAAATTGAAATCAATTTTTTCTAACCCACCCGTATTAAGATTACCAAACATAGATATACCTTTTATTCTGACCACAGATTCGAGTGCTATCGCAATTGGAGGATGCCTGATGCAGGAATATCAAGGCGTAAGACATCCAATACTCTATGTCAGCCGGAAGCTTAAAAAGGCTGTGATCCATTATTCCACAGTTGAGTTGGAGGCACTAAGTCTACTTGTTTGTATGCGTCGATTATCTAAGTTCCTCTTAGGTTCGCATTTTGTTGTTTTAACCGATAATTCGCCACTGCTGGTACTTAAGCAAGGTGTGCCAAAGAATAATCGATTATCAAGATGGTGTCTTCTTCTTCAAGATTTCGACTTCGAAATCCGCCACATCAAAGGTACTGATAATATTATTGCGGACATATTGTCACGGCAAACTAATGCACCAGCAGACTAGCACTAGGCACATTAATCATTCGCCATATAATAAGCTGTGATATTTTAGTCTGTTGCATAGAACAGTGTTCCGCTACATCTACCTTAGAACAGTGTATCTCTACACCCACTATAGAACTTTCATCCAGAAGTATCAACGCCCAAATGAATAACCTACTTAGAACACGCACGAACATGAAACTTGAACCGAGTGAATAGTCTACTGATAACACTCACGAACATGAAACTTTGAGAACCCTATAGTGTATTAAGCCATATTACCAATGGCCAAGGCTTGAAAAACAATCCGAGCGATATATAATATCTGTGAAGTGATTTCAACCAGTGAACTGACAGTCATCGTGGAAAGATTAAGAACACTGCATACTCGCTATTGCTAAGAAACGTCGCAAACAGCCGGAATAGAACTACGTCGATTACAACATGCAAAGGACAGCTATATTAACTGTTAACATCGATGGCACGACACACGGACAACAGGAGGACAACACACACATCGTCGTTGGAGTTAGTTAGTTAGTTAATTAATTTACTATTAGTTAATATGTATTACACTTGTATTTAATTATATATATAAAATATGTCAAACTGTAACTTGTATATTTTCTACCATAATATTACAAGTATTTTCACCCATAGGTGAAATATTTTTCCTATACAATTTTTCGATTTAAGTTATAAACCATTTTTTGATTACACGTACAAAAAGTATTTGTTACCTTAAAGGGAACATATCGCCTAACCCATTTTTTTTAAGGGCAGTAAGACTTACCTTAACTTTATTTGTATATTTTAACAAAATACTATTTTGTACGAAAGATGTATGAATGACAGAGTGAATGAATTAAATGAGAGAGCGATATACTAAGCGGACAAATTGTACGCAAAACGTATTTATTTTAATTTGTCTGCGTCTTTCATGTAAAATGTATTACCTGTCTCAATTGTTGATACATGTTTAGAATTGAATACTCTACATCTAAGCGCCACTGTTTGGAATGCCCCGATCATGCATTACACAGATTGGGTAATTCATGACAAAGGATATTCCAACTCGTGACGCTTGGAGTTAAACCACACAGTGAGCACACACTTTATACAAACTCAAAACTGAACACTAACAATTAAAATACAGTCACTTTATTAGAAACAGCAACATATCAGTCAATACACTAACAAGCCAACAGGGACACACGTAGTCAGATGTGATAAAACAACAGCATAACTACATATTCAGCAACATACAACATACGGAAGTAAAAATGTATCGAAATACACACGCAAGACAATATTTGCAGGTGTACTTAAATAGCCAAGACATTTGTCTTGTTAAAACTCTCTTACACAGAGTTTTATATCTTGGTATCATATGGGTACTTGAGAAGGGCGCGGTTGTAAAAACAACTAGAAACGTCACGGAACTTCGGTCAGATAAGCATGTTTAAGAACATAGAAGAGAGAGACCTCTTCAGCAATCATCTTGAAGTGCTGTATGGGAGAATACATGAGTTGTTGATGCAGATATGTAGGTTGCCAAGTTACTATCCACCAAACTACAAACACCGACTTTATGTGATCCTGTGACAGATTTAGTACAGAACTAATTACCATATAATAACCCATCAAAGCAGGGGGGAGGGGGACTCCTGTCACAGCCTCACATAAGGGCGGTACCAACATAAAAGTAAGAGAAACTAGACAAGGGATGGAACTCCAGCAAAAGGGAAAGAACCGAGTCACTCGAAGGCTCGAATAATCCAGAGCCTTCTCGAAGGACCGGTCAGTGTGTCCACAGCCCCGTGGACACTGATGAGCCCCGCCGATTGCGGGGTCCACGAGAAACTCAGAGAGAGTTACCACCCGTGTCGGATTGCGACACGTGTGGAAAGGCAGACACGGACTGGACATCGAGGAAGCAACAGGGCTTACCTTAAGGGGGACTTGATAGTTTCGACCCAAGTGTATTTAGGGGTCTTATGCATATGTTAGATAGCTGATAGAGTTGTTGTGATAATGATGTTTATTGTAAACTCCTGTGATATGCAACTTACAGATTGCTGGCTTGCGAAAACTCTCTTCGCCAGCTTACTGTAACCTAATAATAATAAATGATGTTATATTGCATATGAACGGAGTTTGTTGCCTGTATGAGCCCGAGTTTCAATCCCCTAGAGATCTAGGACGGTGACAGTATGTTTATATGCTTTAGTAAGGGTGATTGTTAATATGTAAGTGCACTAGCTTTTTGACATCTGATTTCAATTTCTCTGTCCAATCTGCCATCCTCTGTGATCATACTTCCAAGGTATTTGAATTCTTTAACTTGTTTCAGAGGTGTGTTATTTATCTGTATACTTAGTGGGCCTGGCGATCTGCTAACTTGCATTACTTCGGTTTTGGCTGTGTTTATACTCATATTGTATCTGCTGCAGATTGAACTCAGGTTAGTAATATGATTTTGTAGTCTGCCCTCATCGCTGTAAAATAGGCACTGATCGTCTGCAAATAGAAGTTCATTTATTCCTTGTGGGTCAGTTGTTTCATCTGGAGTAAAGAGTTATAAATTTTCTGAATCTGTTCTGTCGAGACTTGCTTCTTTGGAAATTATGTCCATGTAGATATTGAATAGCAGGGGGGAGAGCACACATCCCTGTGCCCATTACATACCACAAAAAGAAAATAATGATCAAATCAGTTAGAAGGCCACTAAACCTTACTCAAGACGACTACCACGTTATGGATAGACCAGAACAAGTAATTCTTCTGCGCCTCAGAACAGGACACGATATATTACGCAACCACATGTATACACAATTCAAGATTGGTGACTCAGCCATGTGCACATGTGGTTTGGCGTCTCAGACAGCAGAGCACATACTCCAGGATTGCCCAAACTACAACATATCCAGGCGAACCTTCTGGCCTAGAGAGACAACAGTAGAAGATAAACTCTATACACCGCTGAGTGAACTAAAAAAGACTGTTAGATTCAACAACATTGCAATTATAAACATATTTCAGGCGAACGAAAGAAGAAGAAGAACAATTATATGAATGTGATAGTATCGGAACAAAATATGTGTCTCTGGACTTCCTCATCATCTACATTTTTTATTAATATTTTCTTTCTTGTGATATTGCAATTGAATTTATTTGCCAGTAGAGTTTTTGGAATTCAAGATACTAGTCTTTACAAATGTGGCAATATTAATAATTATTTATCTATTTCACATTACTGTTTGACTGATTAAGTGCTAAAATTAAAGTAGATTTGGACCAGACATGGTACATAATGAAATGAACAAGTATTGTAATGCGAATTTCCGTTCACTGAGCATTGAAATTGCGCGAGATAATATGAAACCAAACAAATAACAAAATAATCTTAGGATGGAGATATATCAGCCCTGTGGCCAAATGGGAGGTCATGTGTGGCGAATTATTATCTTCGGCACTCAATCAGTTAATTAACAGAACTTCGTAGTTCAAAACAAATATCAGTATTCTATTGTCATTATTCCGGTCGCCAACATGGCGGTTAGGCATTGAACTGTTAAGGCCTGTGGCGTGTTTATTATGCTTGTAGCTACGGTTTGCAATCGCATTTTCCTCATGTTGGACTGGTAGAACATGGTTCCGTCGCCCTGCTACTGAGTGAGTACATGGGCGACACTGTGAGCTGTGAAATTCGCGTGGAATGCTTTTACATCTGTCCTGTAGAGTGACCTGCATGTTTGGAACAATGGCTACCGGCTGTTGCTGAAATGACTGATTTGCCTTTTCGGTTCACGAGTGCATTTTTCACGAGACTCCTGGGAGTCTGTGCTGAAGCTACGGAGTTCGTGCTTTATGCGACATTTTCGGCGGGCCACCCTGCGGAAAAAGACCGAGCCATGTAAGAAAACCCGGGTCAATGAGGTCTTTCTGTTGACTGCCGAGTCCTCGACGATGAACTGTGGTTTTCGTGGATGACTTTTGTGTTTCATTCTGGCGGCGGCATTATGCACAGTGTACCTGTGCGGGCTGTTGGATTTCCGAGACTCCTGTCTATTCCACTTTTCACATTTGACAGTGGGGAGCATTTTGCGTGATATTCACTGGCACAGGAATGGAGCATAATTGGGACGACCCGTTGCCATGAAGTTGGAACCTCGACTAACAAACTAACTAAATATTATATTGCATATTTGAGACGATCTCACAATTTAACGCTTGGTTTTTATAAACAATCTTTCGGCGCAGTACAGTCTTCTTCTGGACTCTCTTATGGGGGATTTTGGTCTATGTGTTTTAGCAGACATGTCTGCTTTAGAAAAGATGTATCCCTTTCTTTCTACGTGTCTTTTTGTTGATACGTACACCATCTTGTCATTTGTCGGTTATATTAACAACTCGGTTTCTCATTTTATGTCAACAACTTTCAAACCATCTTACATACACATGTCTGTACATAACTGAGTGCTTTTTAAATACTTTGATTTGTGTGTGTGTGTGTGTGTGTGTGTGTGTGTGTGTGTGTGTGTGTGTGTCTGTTTGTCTGTCTGGCTTCTCGAGATAGGATCTGTTTAGGTCACATTAGTTACCTCATATTTTAATAAGGCCTTTGAAATAACTATAAAATTATTACCACAACAATGCTATTCTTTATATTTTTTAAAAAATCAATATCATGTTCAAATCCTATCCTGTTTTCCAATAATCCCGTTCAACCTAAAAAGAGAAGTTATAATTAGGGCCAATCCCAGCCTCAGATTAATGTTCGTCTTACCGAATCAGTTATATTTCGGATATTAATCTGAAAGGAATTGTCGTCCATAAAGATAATAAAGATTCAATCCGTTTAGGTTATATTTAGGTCATACATTGTATCTATATCTATAAAATAGATGTATGTATGTATGTCCGTTCTTTATGCGTTCGCGAACGGTCCATGCGATTGAGATGAAATTTTCTACATGTTTTCTTTTCATTTCCGTGCAGCCAACTGTCATAGTTTTTTAGTGTACAATCAGCTATTTACTTATTAAAATTTAATATTTAAATTTACATTATCATTTCTATATAGCGAGGGGACGTAACTTAAGAAAAGTTATTTCAAGGGGCATAACTTTAATAATATTGCTATCATTTTATATATAGATTGCTGCATTGTTTTCAATGATTTATAAACTCTTTGTCTACAGTTATTCACAGGCATATGAGTTATAATAAATAATGATACAATCTTTAAGGCATTTTCATAGTTTTCATAAAAAATAATGCATGTATTTAAATAGTGAAAATTTTCTAACTCATCTTTTTATGTTTAAAGAAGTTATCTACAGCAATGTAGGTGATTAAAAACAGTTTTCATTAAAAATAATGGATGGTGTGTGGAAGGACATTCTTAAGTTACTTTTTTTTTGTTATCTGAATTTAATGAGACGCTCCCCGCCAGGAGTTGGGCGAAGCCGCGCCGGGTTAGTTAGATAGACAGACAGACAGACAGATAGTCGGGAACGGGAGCTTATATGACTACTTATATGAATTAAATGAGATTCTCCCCACCATAGGCTGGGCGAAGCCGGGCTGGGTCAATCAGACAGACAGACAGACAGTCAGACAGACAGACAGACAGACAAACAGACAGACAAGCAGACAGACAGACAGACAGACAAACAGATAGATAGATAGATAGATAGATAGATAGATAGATAGATAGATAGATAGATAGATAGATAGATAGATAGATAGATAGATAGATAGATAGATAGAACGAACGAACAAACTTTATTTTAAAAGGGTAACAAATTGGGAACGCAGGCCCGTCTTACATTCGGCCCTTTCAATCACTCATCTTTCATTCATCAAATGTGCATGTTACATTAACATAGGGGGAAAAACATTGTCAAATAGATTTTGTAAGCATAAACAATGCATATTACGCATGATACATTCACATGAGGAGAAAAAAAAACATTATCAAATGAAAGTTGTAAACATAAACAGTGCATATTGCAATGTTGTGAGACACATCCCCCATCCACCCTCATATCCCGCAGCCACCAACACAATCCCTGCCCACCAAACCTCCCCCACCCACCCACACATACCTCCACGCACTCACACAGAACCAGGCAAACATACATGCCGCCACCCACCCACTGATCCCCCACCCACACACATTTCCCCACCCATACACACATCCTCACACACCAAGAAGAAGAAGAAGAAGAAGAAGAAGAAGAAGAAGCAGAAGAAGAAGAAGAAGAAGAAGAAGAAGAAGAAGAAGAAGAAGAAGCAGAAGAAGAAGAAGAAGAAGAAGAAGAAGAAGAAGAAGAAGAAGATGATGATGATGATGATGATGATGATGATGATGATGATGATGATGAAGAAGAAGACGAAGGAGGAGGAGGAGGAGGAGAAGAAGAAGAAGAAGAAGAAGACGAAGAAGAAGAAGAAGAAGAAGAAGAAGAATAAGAAGAAGAAGAGAAGAAGAAGAAGAGAAGAAGAAGAGGAAACCACACACACATACCCCCGCCAACCCACACATCTCGCACCTATCCACAAACATATCCAGCACTATCACAATTTTCCCCACCCAGACACCCACATATCAGCCAACCTACACCCACTCACCCACCCAATATTCGCCACCTCTCAACTACACATCACAACCTGTACACACATCCCCACCCATAAACACATCTCCTCACCTGTCCACACATATCCCCCACCCATAAACACCCAAAAACACACATCTCGCACCCACACACACCCCGCCACCCACATATACCTCACCCACACACATCCGCCGCTCACACACATCTTCTCACAACTACACATCTCCCCCACCCACAAACTTATCTCTCACACACATCCACCCACTCACGTGCTCATCCATCAACCACTCACACCCACACATCACCCACGCGCCCATCAACACATGTGCCTCTCATCTACCCTCCCACCCACACACACAATAGATAGATAGATAGATAGATAGATAGATAGATAGATAGATAGATAGATAGATAGATAGATAGATCCCGCCAGGGCCTGGGCGAAGCCGGGCCGGGTCAGCTAGTGTTCTATATATTTTAGTTTTTATTGTAGTAACTGGAACGCAAATTATTCCTCCCCACGACGCTTGACGGCAGAAGTGGAAGATGATGATGATGATGATGATGATGATTGTAGTAAATGCACCTTGTCAACTGGTGTATCGATCATGTCTCTCCTCAGATCTCGGTCCTTGGTATTCTGGAACAGCTTTGTTGATGGTATTCCTCAATGCCACCGTTTCAGTCCATTCAGAATCATGTCTCTTTGTCTGCCTCTGTCCATTTTCTCCTTTCTATTTCCAGCTGTTACGATGTTCCCCGCCGGCTTCGTGGCTTAGAGGTTATGACTTTTCTCTTTAATCTCGTATACTCTCGTGTGTAACGTGATGATGGTGAGAATCAGCAGTGGTTCGAATCCCATCGGTAACGTACTGGGTATATGAGCCAGCCGCTCAGAAAGCAATGGCAAACTAGTGAGCGTAATATTGCCAAGAAATCAACATACAGCTGAAAGATGCTGGTGTTGACAGCGATGTCATGTAAAGGATATGCACAAAAAAAAAAAAAAAAAAAAAAAAAAAAAAAAAAAAAAACGATGTTCCTCAATGCCTCTCCTCTCATAACATGACCAAAGAAAGCTGTTTGTCTCCTTCTTATTGTTGTATATAATGGTATAGATTCGTTAACCTTTGTTTTTTTATACATATATGAGTGGCGCAAAGAAAGTAATGCACCACATCATTATTCCCAGCTAATAATGAAGATAGGAGCATGGAATTTTGCACACTGCAAATATGGCATGAGCGATTGTGTGCACCAAATTGCAACCAAACCGGCCAAATAATATGGCTGCCCTAAACCGTTCAAATAGAGCTTGTTAGCAACATGCGTTATATGCAGCATATTGGGATAGAAGTTCACGTTGCAGAGAAGGGAACTGTTGTGAACTTTCACAATCGTCCATCCATGTGATGAGTATGGAAGGTTTGCAGTCGACAGGAGTACAATCAGTCGCTGGGTTCACGGAATCAAAGAATCAGGAACTGTAGATACGGAGCAACTTGATCGGCCAGCGTTGTGGACGTTCTGCCACAGCCACCAGTGTATCAATGTTGAAATGCGCTGAGGGCATTATTCTTACTATAGGTGAATCACTACTCAATAATTGGCCTGATAGCTGTCAGTCAGCAATGGAAGTGTAAATGCAGCTATAAAAACTCGGATTTTCTCAGCTTTTCGCAAGATCAGTTCCTCGAAGTCTCACAAATGACCACCGATTATAAAAGAAAGCAATGTCTTTTGAATCGTTGGAGCTTTTCAATGTTGATGGAGAGAACATTTTGGCTTAGATCGTTACATATGACGAAACCTGGGCACACTATTTTGAACCTGAAATAGCAAGACAGTCAATGGAGGGGCATCATCGGCAGTCACCATGAAGAAAGACATTCAAGACAACTCCTTCGCTGGGAAGGTCATGATCACTGTCTTTTGGGACATTGAAGGTGTGATTCTTGTGGCTATTATGCCAAGAGGAAAGACAATCAATTCGAAAGCTAACAATAAGACATTGGAATTACTCAATCAACGTTTTCGCACAGTTCATCCGCACAAGAATCCAACAGACCCGCTTCTCCTTCACGACAATGCGTGCTCTCACACAAGTCTGGCAACACGAGAAGGAATCACCAAATTGGGTTGGACTGTACTACCTTATCCACCCTAGTCTCGATTTGGCACCCTCTGATATTCATCTATTTGGTTCACATAAAGATGCGTTCCGTGGGACAAGATTTGAAGATGAAGAAGGGGTGATTCATGCAGCGAAGAATTGGCTACATGATCAAGACAAAATCTGGTAGGGCAAGGAATACATGCACTTGTTTCACAATGGCATAAAGCCGTGCAATTTGATGGGGATTATGTTGAATAATGCCGATGTTGACCTGACATATCCATGTATATAGTATATAAATTTCATGCCTTTTGAATAAATAACTCCTGAGAAAAAAAGATGTGTATTTCTTTCAGAACGCCCGTCGTGTTGTTGTTGTTACGTGATCTAGAAATCATTCGTTTAAAAAAACACATGAATGAATGAGCAGACAAGGATCAAATTAATACACAAGCCTTACAATTGTTGTATAACACCTCGTTTTAGAAACCTGGCAAGCGAAACATTGCATTTTATCTAATGCAATAAATCCTTGTCACTGAGGGTTAGGAAACAAATGCTTGCATGTTACATGGAACCAATTCTAGCACATTGCTGTGAATCATGGATAATTAGCAAAGCGCAAGTCTTTTGACGCCTCTGAAATGTGGTTTTAAGTAAGAATGCTGAAAATATATTCGACTGCAAAAATAAGTAATCTACACGCTTTGACAGAGGATAAGTAATCTACACGCTTTGACAGAGGCGAAGACACACAGACAACGTAAGACAACCATCAGAAAGGGACAGTCGTTCTGTTTTTCCACATTATGAGAAGAGATAAGCTGAAACATGCTCTAATAACTAGAAATAGTTGTGGAAAGAGAGACAGAGAAAGACAGTGGGAGAAGATTATTGAAATTCTTTTGTCATGGCACGGAAAGGTATTCCGCACGCAAGTTAATACGTGATGGTGGGGATCGCAAGATGTGGAGAAACATGATCGCCTATGTCAGGTAACACGGCATTTGATGGTGATGATGATGATGACGATGATGTCTATTTCATGTTAAAAATATATGATGTTTATAATTTTATAATAAAGATATGATATTGAACCAGTGATTGACGGCATCACTCTCGTGTTAATTGCCTAACTATTTTATTACATTTACATGTTGTTATTCTCTCGTCTTGAGATCTAACATAGTCCCAACACTACTAGTGAATGCACGGGACTGATGTATCCCAAATACAAGTGTCCGACGTCATGAAGCGAAACTGTCGCGTAATGTTGACTATTTTGATAGACAAGGATCAGAAATAGCAACCAATAGACTTTCAGAATTCCGAAAGACTGTTGTTTGTCCATCAAGAATGATGATGACCATTCATTTCATCCAGTGGGGTTGAAAGTATGAAGCCGTGGGTTCTAAGATGGCTGATAAGGCCTATTTTTGCTCGAAATGTTCTTTGACAATGTGGACAAAGAATGCTTGACGTTTCTGGAGGAGGATTTCCTGCAGTGGTTTTTCTGTCCTGCCTTTTCTTTACAGCTCTTGCAGTCCTGGTTGTCTCACATATGACTGCACCCTTGTGTAATGATGCACGCCACGAATTTCTGTCTCTGGCTGAAGTCTCCCAGGTGTCATGATGAATTCCAAAAGCATTCAGAGAGATTTTCAGAGTGTCTTTAAAGCGTTTCCTCTGGCCACCTTGGGAGCGTTTACCACAACGCAGTTCACTGTAAAAAATTGTGGTCTGGCATGCGAGTCAAGGGACCAGCCCAGCGAATCTGATTCTTCATCAGTAGAGTGTGGATAATGGGCATGGACGCTCTTTCTAGGACTACAGTGTCTGGGATCTTGTCTTGCCATTTAATTTTCAGTAGCTTCCTTAGGCAGACTGTGTGGAAGTGGTTTAATTTCCTAGCCTGCCGCTGACAAACAGTCCAGGTTTCACAAGCATATAGCAGTGTGGATAATACAACTGCTTTGTGGACTTTTGTCGCGTAACGTATACTACTAGGATGGAATTGGATCAAAGTAGATACTAAATAGACTTCTACGAATAGAGAATCTAACCACTGCTGAAGAAGTGATCAAATGGCTCGCAGTTCTAGAAGAATGATTAACAAAGTCCCAGAATGGATCACTACTTCTAAACAGTGCCAGGCGGAAAGTTATGACGACTAACTGTACTAACACACGAAGACAGTATGTCAAGTTATTCCTGCTAACGTGCCTGGATGAATAATGAGCCCCGACTGCCTAATGTATTCTCACACAACAGGAGATAAGACAGAATGATACGTATAGATGTAGTCCTTTCACTCGTCACACAATCTGATGATGCTAATTCTATAATGACAGACGCAGTTGTTAAAAGTACAAATATAACATAACGTTTAATCCTAAAGAACACTACGTGAGCCCCACTGGGAACTCACTGACACATAAGAGATACGCAGATCCCTGAAATCTCGACAAGATACTGTTCAGCTAGAGGATATAATCATAGACTCTTAGCCAATAGCGGACAAATTAGGATTGCTGTGCAGTGGCAAACGGGTGGGTAGCCACTCATCTGATAATCCTTAGTCTCCTGGATGGTAAGCTGGCAGTGCTGACTGGATCGTGGTATGGACTCCACTCTCTGCTGCATCAAGTGAGTGGTTCATAGCTCAATCACCGGTCGTGACTACGGCTACAGATGATCAGGGTGCAGGCTCTGTGAATGACAGTGAGAAGGAGTGAATAATCCTTCAAGACAGAATTGTAAATTCTTTTGGCCATGTCCTGCATGGCATGCTTGTCTCATAAATTTTCATAGCATGTATTATCTAAATTTACACATTTTGATTCCTTATCTGAAATCTACAACATCACACTGATCTAATGGAAACAGCACACAAATGATATCCTATTCTCTCTGCTGACATTTAGATCAAACATGTACAATCACAATGCTCTACTTCAAAGACCACATTCCAAATATATATTCTAAGTCATGATTACTCATGGAAACATGAACCACAATTCACATAATGACTTAACAGTACATATAGGATGACTTCAATGGAATGGAACTCAGACGCCACAACTCCGACGTCACATATACATTAACAAACCATTAAATCGATGAAACACCACACATCATTTTCCAAGTATGGAAACACACAAACTACACTCCACACGATGAATTAACATCACCTGATGAATTCCATAGAATGAAATGAAATCACACACAACAACTATAACTTCACGATGTACACGAGTGAACCATTAAAATCAATGAAACACCCCAAGTTCACTTAAAGAGTTATGAGTTGTACTACTAGCAAGTCTTCCTTATATTAATTAAAACATAATTAATTATCTAGAAGATTTCTTAGCTAGTTTTAAGATTATTTTCACTATACACAAGAACAATATTAGGGTTGGAGAATTCCCCCAAGGTTTGAACTTTGTTAAGTGGGCCATCTTGGACCACATGGTAGTAATCTGACTATGGGCAAGATAGAGATTAATAAAGAATAATTAATTGTAACTTATTCACTCTCTGAACTAATTCCTTCAACTAATAAGTATATTATCTAGAGAAATACGCTAGTTCCGAAGTTTAAGCACATAATTAAATTATCTTAACTCTAATCGTCTACTGCCTAACTCAGGTGTCCTTCCGCAGGCAGATACCTAATTTCGAGAATCACGTAATGTAATTTATCCATGTTTTTAATGCCACATGTGACGAGCTTTTCGTTTTACCCTTGTCGGCAAGCCACATGGCACAAACATGGTCCTAATTCTAATATTAGTTACCTAACACTAGTTTTAATTAATAGTATCTATTATCGATCAGCATGGCCGGTAGATTTTGCCGGCATTTTGACACACAGAAAAATGTTTAACAAAATTATTATTAACTCACCCTGCAACTAGATTTTGACTGGCCTATCGGGAGTGGAGACTATCATTGGCTTTTCTATGTTTTAGATTGTTGTTCGGCTTAACAAGAGCCAGCAATAAAATATGTTTAAACACAGACAGGTGTTCAATTTTAGCCAATTGACTTGATAGCTCCTCCTGCTCCTTCCAGGTTGCTATCAGAAATGGCAGAAGTTAGGGTGCTACCGGAAGTTAACTTCTCATCCAGGAGAGTTCCCTTCCTGTGGCCAAATTATTATTCACAGCCAAAACTGAATATAAAATTCAGCCTGACTTGATTTCTTGGCTTTTAAACGAACTCTACCCTACATCTACTTCTAACTATAAGAAGAAATAGTATTTAACTCTCTCTATAGTTTTATGTATATAAATACACTAACCAAAGACGATTTTATCTAATATTTGAAAATATAGATAAAAATAAAAATTACTACAGGATACATAGAGGGGTTTATTGAGGGCTATCTCCATCTAGTAACAAAACGATCTGAGAGGTGGGCCAACCTGTCACAACTTTTAGCTTTGTTTGCAGGCTTATTCCAGTTCAGTCCCATACATTCTTGTACAGTCTGCCAAAGGCCGCACTGGCCTTGGAGATTCTTGCATTCACTTCGTCATTAATTGTGGCAGCTTGTGAGACAGTGTTGCCAAGATAGGTGAATTTGTCCACAACACTTAGTCTATGACCATTCACTTTGATATTCGGCACAGTGTGATTATTCTCTGGAGCTGGCTGGTACATAACTACAGTCTTCTCCAAGATGATATTGAGCCCAAAGTTGGCACAGGCATGTGAGAAAGCTGAAACATTATGTTGGATGTCCGACTCTGAGTTGGCGCATAGAGCGCAATCATCAGCAAACAGGAGCTCTCTGACGGTGTCGCTGTTAATTTTGGTTTTAGCTTTCAGCCTTCTGAGATTGAATAACTTTCCATCCATACGGTAGTTGATGTCTATTCCAATGTCGTCGTTCTCGAAGGCATTCATCAACATGGCTGAAAACATGAGGCTGAACAGTGTTGGTGCCAGGACACATCCTTGCTTCACTCCATTGGTGACAGGAAAGGGCTCAGACAGTTCACCATTTTCCTGTACTCTTGCCTGCATGCCATCATGAAATAGCCGCACTATTTGGACAAACTTTCGTGGACAGCCATATTTTGCCATACTCTTCCACAGTCCTTCTCTGCTGACTATATCAAAAGCCTTGGTAAGGTCAATGAAAGTGGAGAACATTTCGCAGTTCTGTTCCTGACATTTCTCTTGCAGCTGCCGTGCAGCGAAAATCATGTCAATAGTTCCACGTTCTTTTCTGAAGTCACATTGACTCTCAGGAAGAAGACCTTGATCGAGATGGTCCGTGAGGCGATTGAGAAGAATTCTGGCGAGTATCTTCCCTGCAATTGAGAGCAAGGAGATGCCTCGGTGGTTGTCACAGGATTGGCGGTTTCCTTTACGTTTGTAAAGGTGGACTATTGACGCGTCCTTAAAATCTTGTGGCATGGTCTCGTTCACCCATATGTTCGTAAAGACTTGGTGAAGCTGCTCTGTTAGGACAGGCCCACCTGCCTTGTATATCTCTGCTGGGATGGAGTCAGGACCAGGTGCCTTGCCGCTGGAGAATTGCTGGATGGCTTTGTTTACTTCCACTATGGTTGGCAGGTCATCAAGTGTATCATTGATGGGAACATGAGGAAGGCAGTTGATGGTTTCATCATCGAAGAAGGAAGTTGCATTTAAGATGTTGCTGAAATGTTCTGCCCAGCGTTGAAGGATTTCTTTCTTATCGGTGACCAATGTTCCCCCATCTGCACTGAGAAGGGGAACTATGCCTGGTGATGTAGGACCATAGACCGCTTTCAGTGAGTCGTAGAAGCTTTTCATATCATGTCTGTCAGCAAAGCCTTGAATTTCATCAGCTTTGCTGCTCAGCCGGGAGTCCCACATGTGCCGAAGTTTCTGCTGCACTACTCTCTGAATGTTCTTGAAGGCATCTTTTTTTTATGTTGACTTCGGGTCATTTAAATGAGCCTTGAGGAAATGATGTTTCTCGGCCAGCAATTGGTTGATGTCTTCGGAATTTTCATCAAACCAATCTTTATGCTTTCGGGGGGGGGGGGGGGGGGGGGGGGGGGGGGGGGCTGGACCCAGGATTTCCATAGCAGTGTTGTAAATTATGTCCTTTAGGGCTCTCCACTCTGTTTGTTTCTGTATCCTGTTTAGCAGCAGCATTGGTCTTGAGGCGGTCTTCCAGCATATTTTTTAAACGACTGCTGCATTTTCTTGTTGTTTAGGTGGGTGACATTTAGTTTTTTTTGCATTTTTACCCCTTGAGGACGCCGTGGTGGCCTGATGTGAATGTTTATTTTCGAGACAATGAGACGATGGTCTGTCCAACATTCGGCACCACACATGGATTTTGTCACTCGAACGTCTTGTCTGTCACTCCTCCTGACGATGACATAGTCAATGAGGTGCCAGTGTTTCGAGCGAGGGTGCATCCACGATGTCCTATTTCTCATGGGGAGACGGAAAATTGTGTTGGTAATCAGGAGATCGTGTTCGGCACATGTCTGAAGGAGGAGGAGTCCATTGCTGTTACAATTTCCGACTCCATGCTTTCCAATAATGTCACTCCAAGAGGTGGTGTCCGTGCCTACTCTGGCATTGAGATCCCCAAGGAGTATACGTTTGTCTCCTTTGGGAACAGATGTTAATACATTGTGCAGGTCCTCATAGAACTTGTTCTTGACATCATCTTCATTGGTCATAGTTGGTGTGTAGACACTCACAATGGTTGCATGCTTCCTTCCATTCAGCAAGGGCAACTTAATGGTTATGAGCCTGTCGTTTATAGCCTTTGGAAATCCAGCTAATTTGCCGACCTGGGCCGACTCGCTTTTCCTTCCACTCCAGAAAAATGTGTAGCCGGCACCTATTTCACAGATTTGGCCTTCTTCTGCAAGTCGTGTCTCACTCAAGGCTGCAATGTCGATGTTGTACCTGCCAAGCTCTCTCCCAATCAGTGCTGTTCGTCTCTCTGGACCCAACGCGCCGTCTCTGTCAAGTAGGGTGCGTACATTCCAAGTTCCAATTGTTATGGGAATAAGGTTTCCTCTTTTAGCTTTACTTGTTTTATCTTTGCTTGTATGTCGACAGCAGTTAGGGTACTCACCAACCGCGGCTAGCTGGTTAGGTAGTGATGGAGCAGACAATGATTAGGGCACCTTTTCTAGCCCCTTCCTCATGCTATGGAGGTGAGCAGTGTGTTTCTATAGAGGGCTGCTCAGTCGCTCAGGAGGCTGCCGAACCCCACTGCTACTCCGGTCAGTAGAAAACGACCATATGGCCTGAGCCGCCTGTATGCAGATCTGCGACTACGGCTGCCAGCGTACCCACGCCTGCCGCTTCGCCGCTCGCCTATCGCCACAGGGCTTGAAGGTGATATATGACTTTGGATGAAGAATGACTTGCGCGATGACTTGGATTAAAGTGAGGAAGAGTTGCGCAATTCGTCGCCCTCACTCTCTCGCCCGAGTTCATCTGAGTCCAGTGGCACGACAAGTCGAGACGACTGGAGACGAATACAGGTGCAGTGGATGACCAGGGCGCTCTACGTGCCTTGCCGTGCTCATTACGTTCCACAACGCTTTGCAGGTAAACGCTGTCTTGCCCGTTGAATCAGAGATGATTTATTCCGCGCAGTCTGCCGAATCCTGTCTTCACATGCTGGGTAGGCATACCCTTGTTTACCGCTTGGTTTGACACCAAATCGGCTACCCACGCCTGGTTTAGCCAGCCTCTCACAGCTGTTGCCCGGGGGGTAGCCGCTGTCGCATGCTGACAGCTACTAGGAGCCACAGGCTCGTGCTGTTTGTCAGGCTTGGACCAGTGGGTGATGGGTCTTGAAAATGACATGAGAGTCAACCTTACCAAAGGTGCTACCAATGCCTGACACCCCGTACCCCCCTCCGAAAGACTAATCACTGTCGAAGAAGAGGCCGAAATGGCTCGAACTAGGAAGTATGATTCGGAACTGTCCCAGGAATGACCAGGTCTTCAGACAGTGTTCAGGCACAGATAGGTAAAGCGAACAACCGTACTAGGAATAATTCTAGACAGTAGGCTTAAGGAATCTGGCGACGAATGCCTGCAAAAATTTAAGAGCCCACTTTAACTTATCCGTTCTCACAACACGGAGAAAGAGTACAAATATAAAGTTACAACTTGCATTCCTTCTCTCTCTCATTATCCTAATATTAAATTAGAGTATAACAGCAACAGACTAGGTATGCTTCTGGTATCACATATAACTATTAATTTATTGAAAACTGTGTGGCATGTAAAAGTCTGTTGCCTTAGTGTGTAGGCAATCAAATCCTAGACTAAGTTGGCAGGCTAAATGTGTCAGCCGAGGTGGTCGGTCACTTAGCTCAAGACTTGGGTCAGGCTTGTCAACTCGGGTGAAGTTCCAGTTCAGGTTGCGGATTCACTCTCCGGCAATAGACATGGTGCTCACGACCGGTAAGTGTGCGTTGCTGCAGGTTGCTGGCTCATGGACACCAATGAAGGTGCAGAACTTCTGGAAGTTAATCAGAAAAAAAAAAACCGAACCGGTGAATGCTTGTCCTACGTCCAGGATACTCTCATTGCACACCCCGCTCTCAGTCTCATATTCAGACACGACTAGCATCACAAGACTATAACCTCTGTCACAGACACATCACTAGCGATATGACAACACAATAACAAATGGCTAACGTGGACAACTACTATTTTCCTTAGTCACATATTATCAATCTCATCAGACTCAGATGCACATATATTCGAGTCTACAGACACGGACACATCAATGTATATTTCTGAGTCTGATCACACTCTACAACATTCTTACTATGATGCGTTCACATATATTATAAATCACACCAATTACATTTAACACTATGAAGTGTACACAATGAGTATGAATCCCACAGATTACATTTAACTATGAAGCACGAACATCGATTATAAATCACACATATTATATTTACTCGACAATGTATCACCATAGATTATGAATCACAGATTACATTCACGTGACGAAGTATGAACATAGATTATGAATGACAGATTGCCTTCATTCGAAGTACACCACAGATTATGAATCATACAGAGTACATTCAATCGACGAAGGAACACTATAGATTGTGAAGCCCACAAATTACATTCACTTGACGAAGTACGAACATATATTATGAGTCACACAGATTCTATCTCAGCACATTAAGCAGTATTGTAAATTATAATTCTGATTCACTCCCGAAACACACAAATTAAATTCTACAGGAGGGTGAAGTATTAACATAGATGTAGATGGTAGGCAGTGAAGGACTGCGTTGAAGCAAGGATACTGATCTGAATGGAAGGCCTGTCCCACGCTGTCATGAAGTGACCTCTGACACGCGTGGTCTCCAGTAGGCTATGCGAAAGAATTATTTCACAATTAGTTAATCAGTATTTCCTGTCACCATTTATTAATCCGAATTACCCATCTCTATAATTATATTCTTCACTGGCGATATACTATTCTAATATATATTATATTAGTCTCTAGTTAAACATCAAGCTTCCTTGTCTGACCATTCTTCGATAGTCCAGTTCCCGCCTGCTAGATTTCGCCATTTTGTGTGTCGCCGTTCCCTTCATTCCTTTATTTTGGTCTTAGTATAATCGGCGTCTCCATTATTTATATATTTATTCGGCTGTAGTTTACGATCCCTGTTCTCTAACATTAGTTATCGCTTAGTTCACCCTGAATCTACACTACAAATGCCGGTAAATATATACATGTAAATTCGTACTAATTAATTAAATCAACGTACCTTCCAAATTGTGGTGATTAAACCACTCCACGGGAGAACAGTGCCACTAGCAGTATAAATATTAATTTTGGGTATCATTTGGGTTCTCAATCTGTTTTCCCCAAATGTAGGCTAACTAGAGCCTGTATTCTTTTGTTGCAAGGTGTATTTTTAAAGCTAGTATCGGCTCCTGTGTCCTCGACGCTTCGGGCCAGTCAACCAAATGGACGATCCGCCGGCTGACGACAACTGGCCAGGCAGATTCTCGTGTTGCCACCAGGGTCGCAGGCTAAAACTGAATATGTTATTCAGCCAAACTTGCGCTGGGGCAGAAGGCATGCACAACTAATAATTCTATAATATACTGTATAATATATAGTTTAAAAACCCTAGAATATTCACTAGGTTTATAGGAGATAACTTCTCGCCAATATTACATGCATATCTATAGTTATCTACAACCATGGGAAAATAGGGAAAAGATCGTCTCTCTCTCTCTCTCTCTCTCTCTCTCTCTCTCTCTCTCTCTATATATATATATATATATATATATATATATATATATATATATAATATAATATATATATATATTGAAAAATAAAATCTTCGTAATTTAAGCAAAACTGGAGGGGAGACCTATATTATGTCACAGAAACCTCTCCGACTTCTGAGGTACTTATAATTTACGTCCCAAATCAAGGACGAGAAGTGAACATTTAAGTACAACTGGCTGGTATCTGGAACGAACCCACTTCGCCGCGGTCATAAGAGAATGTTTAAGCAAGTTAAACATCTCAGACACTCCGATTTTCATATATAAATATTTCCTGCAACATCTGAAATAACTAGAAATAGATAAGCAAAACATGTAAAATACGAACTTTGTAAACAATAAAAACATTGATTACTGGTGTTTGCCCAAGTTTAGTTTTATTTCTTGCCTTCCTGGTTAATTTTAACTCTTAAAGAATGCAGCGTGATTTCATGTGTATGTGCCAGATTGTTCCAACCGTGTTGGTTTCAATTTATTGTTTAAACTTAACGGCCAGTCTTTCAAACTTAACGGCCAGTCTCCGAAAACTATATCTATGTTATTCAATGTTAGCAAGAGAATAATGACAAATCATAACGTAACTGCTTGTGTATTGATTTATTTGCGTAGTTTTGATAGATAACAAACAGCATATTCACATCAACCTTATGCCACCAATATCAAACTGAAACATTATGCAAATCAAACTTACACAAAATCAACACCCGTGAGATGAGATGCTTAAGGAGAACTGCCAACTTAACTATCCGAAACCGAATAAGAGAAATGATGGTATCAGACAGACAGTAGGATCAACACCGCATGCCACATTTATTGAAAGACAGAAAATTTAATGGTTTGGTCATCTCGTTAGAATGCAACACCATCATCTACCAGCACTGGCCCTACATCAAAGAAGATCTGTTCCGAAAGTAAGAGGACGCCCGAGAAGAAAATGAATTGACGTATCAAATACACTGTACAGACATGAAATGACACTATCCAGTGCCACTCATCAGGCGTTAGAGCGCCAATTATTCCTCCCTACGATAGTTGAAGGCAAAAATGGAAGATGATAATTATTACTTAGATCATTGTGAAGAACGTCCGCAAACACTGGTCTTGTGAAGCTTTGGACAATTGTTGCTGTACAGGCACAGAAAAAGCAAGCCACTAGAAAGATGAAACCTATTACAAGCTTCAAACAAGTTAGCGAGTGGGATAACGTCAAACTTCACGCAACCCAGCGAGTGGGATCATGTCAAACTTTACACAAGGAATATACCCAGAACTATGTATGTGGTAGAGATAAAGACAGGAACTACCGAAGGATGTGGGTGTAGAACTTATAAATTTTAAAGTGCACATTTGTCATGGAGCTGGATAGGTATAAAGAGAAGTAGGACAAAGACGGATGAAAGGAAAGGACAGAGACAGGACAATGATCAAGACCTTTACAAGAGAATAGATAGAGAAAGACAGTATAAGGAGATAGAACTCCAAACAGCACTAGGACCAGACCTAGACAGGACACGCACGTGTCATAGCTAGGACATGACTAGGACATGACGGGATTAACTTCCGTAATAGGACAGAGTACGGTAACCACGGGGACTACCCGTAAACAGACTGAACAGTAGTACAGCTGTAGGTTAACGAGGACGGGACTACTGGACTACGTGACAAGTGACTCAGCACGCCGTGCGGCTGACCGCACGAGAACTGAGGACGAATATCTGAATCAGACCTGTGAATTCAGGCAGACCGGACCTGACAGTTAGGGCGACAAGACCTGTGTGTTTACTCTCGCCATCTGTGTAGTTCAGAGAGGGCATAGTTATACGTAGCGAGTGTAGAGAATGTATTTGAGTATTGAATGCCATTTGTGTATGCTCGAGAAGCGAGATGTATATTATAGAGAATAAATCCTGATTCATGATTTTCCATTCATACGAAACGTATTTTGTGATCGTGAGGTATGAATGAAGTAACCAGCATGCTTGTGTAAATTCACGTTGTTGACAACATTAATTGTTAGAAGGTTTAGTTTCAGAACAAATAAAGCAGTCATTGCGTCAACTGTATACTTTAAAAAATACAAAGAAGTGCGTGGGGGTTTGTAGTGAAGGTTAATGTCCAGTGTATAGTGCAGGAAAGCCTGGCATATGTTACTACAACGTCTAGTTTGAGAATGGAGTGTGGAGGATAAATAGCACATACATATCATCGTGAGTGTAACGGACTCTGTGCATACTGAGCAGAGTGATGACCGGTATGCTCCGCGAGGAGTGGCACCGTCAATCTAAGGTAGAGGGCATCCGTTGGATCTTTTCCCCAGGTCGTTCTGGTGTGCTGGGAAATGATCAGGCTGAGAGACTGGCTAGATCTGCGTCTCTGAGTAGGGCACTAGTGCACGGTAAAGCAGATGTGGTTAGAACCCTGTAGGAACGTGTGTGTTGTGTGAAAGAACAGATACACTATCATTGTCTAGAGAGAATGGAGCGTCAGGTATACTTCGCGCAGTTTGACACCGCCAATAGTTTGCGGACGTAACCCCTTCACAACAGGGGGGGGGGGTCTGGCCGACACTCGTTTCTTCGAGGAAACGTCAGAATGACACATAATCAAATTGTAACTTTACGATTAGTATTGGGACTCTTCGCTGGTTGTTGAATACGGGGACTCAGAGCGTATATGAATTGTCTGAAAGCCGTGATATCGGTTCTTATCTCAACTCAACTCAACAGTAGACATTATATATCATAATGAGTGGACGTGTTATGAGCATCAAACTTTCATTTAATATATTCTGGTTGATACATTAATAATAATAACAGTACCATGTTGATGGTAATAGTGATTGATGGGAATGTTGATGATTATGATGATAATGATAATGAAGAATAGATTATGATGATGAGGGGAGTAGCAAGATGTAATTATGAAACCAAGAATGAACATCATTGCACTATGGACATTCCCCTCCTTCAGTAGCCAGCGAAGCCTTCCTATGATGATAGTGGAGGTCTGATTGAACTTCGCCTGCGTGTTCCTCTACCGGTTAGTGTCTGTGAGATTCTCTGCTCACACTCACTGTGTCAGCATCTCCAGATTTATGTCCTTTTTGTTGTGATGCACTTTCCAAAACTTCTGTTTTATGTATCCTACTTTGCGAGCCATGGCCCATTCTTGTTCCAGCACTTTCTTACTGATTTAACTGACATGCCTTATTGTCTCTTCAGCCTGCGTCATCCACCAGCTGCCTATCTTACCCCTGGTAATAAGTTGCCTTAAATGGGAGATTTAGACAGGAATAGTTGCCGCACCCACTAATATAAACCGCCTTACAAAAGAATAGTTGCAACACCAACAGAAACCCAGGAGAGCTCTGAGATTATACTAATTTGCCACTTGCCTGTACGTATACAAAAGCTGTCCACAAATCAACTATTGATTCTTCAACCCTATCCAGGTGTTAACGACAGCAACACACAAACAGAACTGACAGATGGTCATTGTTTTGCTCTGTACAGGTAATGGTAAAGTGCTTCTGCTTTAACCGGTCACGTTTGATATCTCCATTTAGAGAGCTGCATGTCATGGGATAGTGAGAAACACAAGCAAGGTTTCATAATTCGTTGAAGGAAAAATTCAAACTGCACCCCCGTGCAGTAGAGAATGGGTAAAAACGATGTGACAAACGCAATTTTGGGGATCGAGTATTCACCGGGATAATTGGACACTCAGCCGGATAAATGATCAGGCTACAACTGGTATCATTAGAATTGGGACTCTTCGCTGGCTGTTGAGGATGGGAGCAGTGTGTGTATGGGAATGTCCCGAGTGCTGTGATGTGGGTTGTCAAGTCAGCTCAATTCTCAGCCTGCATTTTGGGTCATCGAGAGTACGAACAAACGAACGAACTTTATTTTGAAAGGGTCACACATTGGGCACGCAGGCCCGTCTTACATTCGGCCCTTCCAATCACTCATCTTTCGTTCATCAATAGTGCGTGTTAAATTCACATAGAGAATAAAAATTCTCAAATCTATGTCATTGGTACCTTGCCGTCTTGAGAGACGATAGTTTGTGCTTCAAAAAAGCTTAATACCTTTTACCCATGGCGGTAGCGAATGTGACTGGTAAGGCCAATTCGCGCTGTAAATGTTCGTTCACAGTGGGTGCATTTGAACACGTGGTTATTTCCACCATCATGCACCATCTTACGTCTCACACGCTCGGTGTGTGACTTATCTGCAATAATTTTCTCCTTTGTCTTTATTCCATTTCTGATGTTTGCCCTCCATGCAACACGTTCAGTGGCGACTTCCTCCCAATGTGCATTATCAATGCCTGTATCATTCATGTCCGGCTTACACAAATCGTGGTATCGTAGTAGAGGCCGAACCTGAGATCTCTTACCCATCTGTAATTCACCAAAAAAGATGTCCTTTGGTATTCTACCATCATCCATCCTCCTAAGATGTCCTATCCATCTAAGCCTACGAAGACTGAGCATGGAATAAACCGTCACACAACCTGATCTTTCCAATACTTCAGTATTTGTGATTTTGTCTTGCCACTTAATACCAAGAATTCTTCGCAGACACCGCATATGAAAGCTGTTTAAACGTTTCTCTTGGTGTGAGTAAGTTGTCCAGGTTTCGCTGCCATAAAGAAGAGTACTAAAGACACAGGCTTGATAGACAAGGACTTTTGTTTTGGCAGTAAGCTTGCTGTTCTCCCAGACTCTTTTTCTTAACCTGTTAATTTTTGTTGCTGCCTTACCAATCCGGATGTTGATTTCCTGATCTAGGGATAATTTGCTATTTACCACTGATCCTAGATATGTAAAATGGTCTACAATCTCTAGTTCGGCGTCGTCAATAAAGATTGATGGTACCCATGTGCACCTTGTGACATAATCTGTGTCTTCTTTTTGCTAATTGTCAAACCAAATTCGGAACAAGCATTGGAGAATTCAGATAGTAGACATTGTAATTCTTCCTCAGAGTGGGTCGTAACTGCAGCGTAATCTGCAAAAAGCAATTCTCTGATCAGTACCCTCGTAATTTTGGTTTTGGCCTTCAATCTCTTAGCATTGTAGAGGCCGCCATCTTAGTGTGTGTGAATGTATATACCACCATCCTTATCATGAAATGAATATTTCAATAGAAGTGAAAAGTATATTCCAAAGAGGGAGGGAGCTAGTACACAACCTTGCTTAACTCCACTCTTGATTTCAAATTCTTCTGAAGTTGAGCCATCAAACGTGATTATACCCTTCATGCCTGTGTGGAACGATTCCACAATGGACAGAAGAGTTGGTGGGCTGCCAATCTTCTTTAGTGCCTTGAACAGACTCTCACGACTGACCAAATCAAATGCCTTTGTGAAGTCAATGAAGGCAATAAACAGTGGTTGATTCTGTTCACGGCATTTTTCTTGCATTTGTCGCAATGATAATATCATTTCAATGGTAGACCGGTTCTGTCGAAAGCCACACTGTGATTCGGGGTAGACTTGATCTCCTAGGATTTGAAGTCTGCGCAGAACAATTCTGGCAAATACTTTTCCAACAATACACAGAAGTGAGATTCCCCTATAGTTGTTGCAGTCGCTCCGATCGCCCTTATTCTTGTACAGTGTTACGATGCTTGAATCTTTGAAATCCTGCGGGACTTGTCCTTCTCGCCAGCATAGCTCTATTAGCTGGTGGATCTGTAGAGTGAATGTGTCTTGCCCACTCCTGATAACTTCTATTGGAATCCCATCCTTACCTGGAGCCTTGCCAGATGCAAGTTCATTTATAGCACACTTAACTTCTGTTATGGTGGGAAGTGTGTCCAGGTTGTCAAGAGTTGGTAGAGCCTCTATGGCGTTGAGGGCATCATCTGCTAGTTTGGTCTCACTTGAGTAAAGCTCCAAATAGTGCTCTACCAATCTGTCCATCTGCTGTTTCTTATCAGTTATGATTTCTCCAGTCAACGTTTTCAGTGGTGCACTTCTTTTGATCCTTGGACCACAGGCTTTCTTTATCCCTTCATACATGCTTCTGATGTTTCCCGTATCACTTGCGATTTGAATGGACTCACATAACTTGATCCAATAATCATTTGTACACTGCCTGGCAGCCTTTTGCGCATCTTTCCTAGCTTGCTTTAGCTCACTCAGAGTGTTACGCGTTGGTCTTTCCTTGTTTGTTAAGAGAGCTATCTTCCTCTTATCAATCAAGGGCTGCAGAATCTTGCTGTTTGCCGCAAACCAGTCCTACCTCTGATTATCCACAGTGCCGTAAACCCCTACGGCAGTTTTATAAAGAGTTTCCCTAAGTTGACCCCACTTTTCATTTACTGTACAATTTTCTGGTGTATCAGTGAAAACGTCTTCAAGTTGCTGTTGAAACTGAAAGCACTTTTCAGGATCGTGAGTGTTAATAATATTAATCCTGGTGCTAGATTTTTGTTTAGCTGTGTAGATTCTCTTTGGTCTCTCTCTAACTCTTGCAACAACCAAAGAATGATCCGTATCACAGTCAGCACTGTGGTAACTTCGAGACAATGAAATATAGTTCAGATGTTGTCTCCGTGTGATGATGAAGTCCAGCTGGTGCCAATGGCCTTATGCAGCTCTTTAAAAAAAAAAAAAAAGGAATTTGTAATACATAGGTCATTTCTGGCGCAATGCTCCAGCAGCCTTTGCCCATTTTCATTCATGCGACCGATGTTGTATTTTCCAAGGCACACTGGCCATGAACTCGAGTCCTTACCCACACGAGCATTGAAGTCACCGAGCATATAAATGTAGTCTGATTTTGGAACTGCCTTGATCACGGAGTCTAACTCCTCATAGAACGAGTCCTTCACACCATCAGAGGAATCGAGTGTCGGTGCATATGCAGTAATAATGCTGGCAAAACCACAAGAGGTTGCTAAGCGCAGGGATAATAGTCTTTCATTTCCTCCTTCTGGAATTTCAATCATAACCAGTAGCGAATTCTTCACTGCAAAGCCCACACCGTGTTGCCTTTTTTCTGATTTCCCTCTACCCTTACAAAAAAAGGTGTAATTGTTTTCCCTGAGTGATCTTTCCTCAACGAGGCGAGTCTCCTGCAGGCCAGCAATATCAATGTTAAGACGATGAAAGACCTGGGAGTAAGAATCGGCACAGCCAGACGCGAGAGGTACATCGGGAAAACAAAGCGCCTCGTCAACCAACACAGAACTGGCACTATTAGCCACCGGACGCTGATGCATATGCTGGGGGGAGGATCTGAGCACCCATGGACATGTCCGGAGTGCAACGAAGATACCCCAACTGATAACTAACTAACTAACTAACCATGTAAAACGATAAAATCTTCTCGTGTTACTATAGAAATAGAAATTCTAACGCAACAAAAGCAAGATTAACAAAATCAAAGTTACGTGCACTTGATACATAAATGCACACCAATTGTTGTGGCCCTCATAGAAGTAGGGGTAAGAATTAGAGACTAGAGACAACATAACAATTGAAAGCTATAGTGACCGACTGGGATTCGAACCTGTGACTTCCAAACGACGACAGTGCCTCGCTTTACTAACATATGCTGGTTTAATATAAATTTCAGAGACCTATGGTGCTGTTACAATGGTTGGATAAGAATTATGTCCATATTCCTAAGTCGTGTTTTCATGTATATGATAGACCTGGCTAATGAAGACACATTATTTAGAGATGTCTAAATGGTCATGCGTCGAAGTACACTGGTTCCATCAGTAAAGCGCTGTCGTCATTTGGAGGTGACAGGTTCGAATCCCAGTGGGTGACTACAGCTTTCAATGTTTATGTTGTCCAGTGCGTCCTCTAATCTCTAATTCTTACCCTTACTTCTATGAGCGTCAAACAATACTTGTGTATTTCTTTATTAACTGTCTTGATGACCTCAAAGGGTTCCCCAATTGATATTTACGTGCTCATGATAAAACAAAGTTATAATCATTAGGTCCTCTAAAAATACTAGAGAGTGTTGGCCATCATGACCTATAACTTTAGGAAAGGAAATCCCAACTGCAACACCCAGTGGTAAAGGATGGGAAACACACCGCGGTGAGGCAAACAACGCACACGTGGTGACCGAGTGTCCCCGATAAGTGGGCAACTCTGCAGCTGAGCAGAGTACGATACTCACTTGTCCTGACAGTCGGAAATGGCTACCAAAGGCTGAGATAAATGACACCCATCTGGAAGCCAAGATTATATGAGTATCCACGCCATCTAGCTATTGATAGACACACCAAAACTAATATGGTTAAATGTAAAATAGGAACATGGAATGTAAGGACACTTGAACAATGTTATAAGAGAACTGGAAAATATTATGATTAATATTCTATGCAAAAGTGAGATGAGGTGGAAGGAATCTATTTATAATTGAAAAGCATACAATAATTTATTATGGAGGAGATATACACGAAAAATTGAGTAGGACTACAATATGATTAAAGAACAAACCTGTATCAATAACTACTAAGAAAGTACTTTAAAACACAATCTCCCTACCGACTCCATGTTACCAATGCCAAACCTGGACAATGACAGAAAACGAGAAAAGAAAAATCATAACAGAAATGAGATTCCTGAGAAGAATACTCAATGTATCAAGAAGAGGTAAGATCAGAAATGAAGAAATCAGGACTAAAGTGGGTGTTGTAGCTGCACTAGATTTTATTAGAAGGCAGCAAGTCAAATGGTTCTGCCATGCAAGTGGGTTACCAACTAACAGTATACCACAACAAGCAATGATGTACAGACCAGAGGGAAGCAGAGGAAGAAGCCGACCACGTAAGCGATGGATGCAGGGAATAACAGAGTCCATGGGAAGAGTGATACATGAAGCCCATAAGCGGGCACTCTCCCGCTGTTTATATTTCACCTCCACACCTCAAAGTACAAGAGGAACATGATGAGATGAGGTGAGATTTAATGCAAAAGTAGGAAAAGGAAATATAGAGGGTGTAGTGGGGGATTATGTTTTAGGAACAAGAAATGAAAGAGGAGAGAAACTGAAAGACTGGACAAATATAAATAATATGCTATTTGGAAACACCTTATGTAAACTCCATAAAAGACGATTTTGCACAAGGAAAAGCTCTGATAAGAAAATACTCAACCAAATTTACTACATACTTATTAATAACAGATTTAGAATTGTGTTAATACTTGTTAAGATCACGTGTCACTATCTATATCTATAAAAGGCGATGTGTATATGTATGTATGTATGTGGGTCCGTTCTTTATGCGTTCGCGAACAGTCCATCCGATTGAGATGAAATTTTCTACACACCTTCTTCTCATTCCAGTGCAACCAACTGTCATAGTTTTATCTATCAGCTATCAGCTATTACCTTACTAAAATTTAATTTTGTAATTACATGACTGAACATAAGAAAATATAAAACAAGGGACATAACTTTTAGTAGCATTGTTTTATCTTAATTTAAGTCCCCTGGCTATAGATAAATAGATACAATGATAGACAGACAGACAGATCCCCGCCGGGGCCTGGGCAAAGCCGGGCCGGGTCAGACAGACAGACAGACAGACAGAGAGACAGACAGACAGACAGACAGACAGACAGACAGACAGTCGGGAACGGGAACTTATATGACTACTTATATGAATTAAATGAGATTCTCCCCACCAGGAACTGAGTGAAGCCGGGCCGGGTCAGACAGACAGATAGACAGACAGACAGACAGACAGACAGATAGTCGGGAACGTGAGCTTATATGACTACAAGTTTACTTTAGATAGATCTCTTCCAATCATGTTTTCTACGATCAATCTATCTATTCTTCTATTCTATCTATATTTTTAACGGGAACGGGCCGAACATACATAGACAGACAGATAGACAGACAGACAGATAGATAGATAGATAGATAGATAGATAGATAGACAGACAGATAGATAGATAGATAGATAGATAGATAGATAGATAGATAGATAGATAGATAGATAGATAGAGCGGGAACGGGAGCTTATATGACTACTTATATGAATTAAATGAGATGCTCCTCACCAGGGCCTGGGCGAAGTCGGGCTGGGTCGGACAGACAGATAGACAGACAGACAGATAGTCGGGAACGGGAGCTTATATGACTACTTATATGAATTAAATAAATGAGATGCTCCCCACCAGGGACTGGGTGAAGCTGGGTCGGGTCAGAGAGACAGACAGACAGATAGACAGACAGACAGACAGACAGACAGAAAGATAGTCGGGAACGGGAGCTTATATGACTACTTATATGAATTAAATGAGATGCTCGCCACCAGGGACTGGGCGAAGCCGGGTCAGGCAGACAGACAGACAGACAGACAGACAGATAGATAGATAGATCCCCGTCAGGGTCTGGGCGAAGCCGGGCCGGGTCATCTAGTATTTAATAAATTAAAGTAAGATTGAAGAGAGGAAAACAAGTGGTTAAGAATATTGAAATGAATACGGATGTTTTGAAAGCAGATAAATAAATTCAAGAACAGTATAGGGTGATCACCCCCGATGGTGTTTCCACATTGTCGTGGTGGGGGAGCTTGAGTTTCTCAATGACCCTGAGAGCTATGCCGGCGGTAGCGTAGCTACCAGCAGGGCCTCCCAAGCCAGACAGGTCAAAGGGTAAAGAACAGACAAAGAGAAACACACTGGTCTTTCAGGTTGGGGGTTTAAGCGTGGGGTTAACATCCCCACCTTTGTAAATACTCTTTTGTTACGAAACAGATACATGAGCCTCGAATTCTGTCTGACTTATCTGGACAACGACCTTGGAACGTTAAAGGACTTTTGAGATTTGGAACATGGAATGTACGGACACTATATCGGGCTGGAGCGGCCGAAGAACCCGGGAGCTGGTTGCATATCAAATGGATATAACATCAATTCAAGAAATAAGGTGGCATGGAGAGGGTACTTTAGAGCAAAATGGAATGATTATAATATACGGAGGAAACACCCAAAATAAACATGAATTAGGAACAGGATTTGTCATTAAAAAGAGTTATGGGGGAACGTTCTAAACTTTAAAGCTGTTAATGACAGGATTAGTAAATTACGAATAAAAGGTAAATGGAAAAATATAACGATGATTAATGTACATGCACCTACTGAAGAGAAAGAAGATGATATTAAAGAAGACTTTTATAATGATCTGGAAGATGTCATAGAAGAAACCCCCAAACAGGACATCATGATTGTGCTGGGAGACTTCAATGCAAAAATAGGCAGACAGCAAACTCATAAAAAAGTGGCCGGTATGGAAAGCCTACATACAACTTCAAATGATAATGGATGGAGAGTCATCGACCTGGCAGAAGCCAAAGGACTGCAGATAAGCAGTACCAGACTATAAAGAAAGGATATACACAAACAAACTTGGAAATCATGTGACAAGAGAACCTATAATCAAATAGATCACATTTTAATTAACAACAGAAATGCATCAAACATACAACAAGTTAGATGATATAGAGGAACTCAGTGCTACAGCGACCACTTCCTCGTTGGAGCAAAATTTAAAATAAAACTTAAGAGAGCTTTCTATTCTAAATTCCAAAGATTACACCCAACATATAACAGAGAAAAACTACAAGAAATTACAGTCAAAGAGAAATTTACAGATGAAATAAAATGTAAACTTGAAACTCTGCAAAACCCTT
>OY992884.1:14375874-14395874 GCA_963921405.1 Cepaea hortensis
GGTCAGCTAGTATATATATATATATATATATATATATATATATATATATATATTATATATATATATATATATTATATATATATATCCATTTTGTTTACAGCAACCTATCACAATAAGTAATTATTAATTATTTATAGGTTACTAGCTGACCCTGCCCGGCTTCGCCCAGACCCTGATGGGGAGCATGTCATTTAATTCATATAAGTAGTCATATAAGTTCCCGTTCCCGACTGTCTGTCTGTCTGTCCTATCTATCTACTATCTGTCTGTCTGTCTGACCCAGTCCAGCCATGGTGGAGAGCATCTCATTTAAATCATATAAGTAGGTCATATAAGATCCCGTTTCCCGACTATCTGTCTGACTGTCTGTCTGTCTTGGGTAAATGGAGGAGGGAGGAGGAAGAGGGAGGTGGAGGAGGGAGGAGGAGATCGGAGACAGGAGGAGTAGGGAGGAATAGGAGGGAGGAGGGAGGGATTAGGAGTAGGAGGGGGAGGAGGAGGGAGAGGAGGAGGGAGGAGATGGAAGGAGGAGGAGGGAGCAGGAGGGAGCAGGAGGAGGGAGGAGGTAGAAGGAGGAGGAAGAGGAGGAGAAGGGAGGAGGAGGGAGGAGTAGGAGGTAGAGGGAGGAGGAGGTTAGGAGGAGGAGGAAGGAGGAGGGAGAAAGAAGGGAGAAGGAGGAGGGAGGAAGAGGAGAAGGAGGCAGGAGGAGGAGGAGGCAGGAGGAGGAGGCAGGAGGAGGAGGAGGGAGGAGGAAAAGAGGTAGGGGGAGGAGGAGGTAGAGGGAGGAGGAGGAGGAAGGAAGAGGGAGGAGGGAGAGGGAGGAGGAAGAGGAGGAGGGTGGAGGGAGGAGTAGGAGGGAGGAGGAGGAAGGAGGAGGGGGGGAGGAGGGAGGAAGATGGAGAAGGAAGAGGGAGGAGGGAGAGGGAGGAGGAAGAGGAGGAGGGTGGAGGGAGGAGGTAGAGGGTTGAGGTAGAGGGAGGAGGGAGAGGGAGGAGGAGGAATCGGGAGGAGGAGGATGGAGAAGGGAGAGGGAGGAGGAGGAAGGAGGAGGGGAGAGGAGGAGGGAGGAGGAGGAAGGAGGTGGGGAGGAGGGAGGAGGAGGAGGGAAGGAAGAGGGAGGAGGAAGAGGAGGAGGGTGGAGGGAGGAGGAGGAGGAGGAGGAGGAAGGAGGAGGGGGAGGAGGGAGGAGGAGGAGGAAGAGAGGGAGGAGGGAAGGAGGGAGAGGAAGGAGGGAGGAGGAGGGAGAGGGAGGAGGAGGAGGGAGGAGGAAAGAGGTAGGGGGAGGAGGAGGTAGAGGGAGGAGGAGGAGGAAGGAAGAGGGGAGGAGGGAGAGGGAGGAGGAAGAGGAGGAGGGTGGAGGGAGGAGGGGAGAGGAGGAGGGAGGAGGTAGAGGGAGGAGGAGAGGAGGGAGAGGGAGGAGGGAGAGGAAGGAGGGAGGAGGAGGAGGGAGAGGTAGATGGGAGGAGGGGAGAGGAGGAGGGGAGAGGAGGAGGGAGGAGGCAGAGGGAGGAGGAGGAGGAAGGAGGAGGAGGAAGAGGGAGAAGGAAGAGGGAGGAGGGAGAGGGAGGAGGAAGAGGAGGAGGGAGGAGGCAGAGGGAGGAGGTAGAGGGAGGAGGAAGAGAGGGAGAGGGAGGAAGAGGGAGGAGGAGGAAGCGGGAGGAGGAGGATGGAGGAGGGAGAGGGAGGAGGAGGAAGGAGAGGGGAGAGGAAGGAGGGAGAGGCAGAGGGAGAAGGAGGATGGAGGAGGAGGAAGGAGGGAGAGAAGGAGGGAGGAGGAGGAGGGAGGAGGTAGAGGGAGAGGAGGATGGAGGAGGAAAGAGGTAGGGGGAGGAGGAGGTAGAGGGAGGAGGAGGAGGAAGGAAGAGGGAGGAGGAGAGGGAGGAGGAAGAGGGAGGAGTAGAGGGAGGAGGAGGGAGGAGGTAGTGGGAGGAGGAAGAGGAGGGAGAGGGAGGAAGAGGGAGGAGGAGGTGGAGGAGGAGGTAGAGGGTGGAGGAGGGGAGAGGAGGAGGGAGGAGGGAGAGGAAGGAGGGAGAATGAGGAGGGATGATGATTGCCGTGTGACGATTTCTGTTGTAGTCACGTCATTTTCTTCCCTTTCCCTAGCGTTTTGGTTCGGGGATTCTTATTTTGGGAGGGGGAGGAGGGAGGAGGAGGAAGAAGAAAAAAAAATATGACAGTTGGCTGCTCTGGAATGAAATGAAGGCGTGTAGAAAATTTCATCTCAATCGGATGGGCCGTTCGCGAGCGCATAAAGGACATACGGACAGACAGACAGACAAACAGACAGACAGACAGACGGACGGAGATTTGCCTTTTATATATAAGACTAGCGGACCTGGCCCGGCTTCGCCAGACCTTGGTGGGGGAGCATCTCATTTAATTCATAAAGTAGTCATATAAGTTCTCGTTACCGTTACCGACTATCTGTCTGTCTGTCTGTCTGTCTGTCTGTCTGTCTGTCTGTCGTTGTCTGTCTGTCTGTCTGTCTGTCTGTCTGTCTGACCCAGCCCGTCTTCGCCCAAGACCCTGATGGGGAGCATGTCATTTAATTCATATAAGTAGTCATATAAGTTCCCGTTCCGACTGTCTGTCTGTCTGTCTATCTATCTATCTGTCTGTCTGTCTGACCCAGCCCAGCCCATGGTGGGAGAGCATCTCATTTAAATCAAAAAGTAGTCATATAAGATCCCGTTCCCGACTATCTGTCTGACTGTCTGTCTGTCTTGGGTAAATGGAGGAGGGAGGAGGAAGAGGGAGGTG
The DNA here is from genome assembly GCA_963921405.1 of Cepaea hortensis. Lineage (NCBI taxonomy): Eukaryota > Metazoa > Mollusca > Gastropoda > Stylommatophora > Helicidae > Cepaea > Cepaea hortensis. The sequence goes on from OY992884.1 coordinate 14,378,635, forward strand.
AGGAGGGAGGAGGAGGGCGGAGACAGGAGGAATAGGGAGGACTAGGAGGGAGGAGGAGGGATTAGGAGGAGGAGGGGGAGGAGGAGGGAGGAGGAGGAGGAGGAGAAGGAGGGAGGATGAGGAGGAGGAGGGAGCAGGAGGAGGAGAGGGAGGAGGAGAAAGAGGGAGGAGGAGGAATGTGAAGGGAGGAGGAGGGCGGAGACAGGAGGAATAGGGAGGGAATAGGAGGGAGGAGGAGGGATTAGGAGGAGGAGTGGGAGGAGGAGGGAGGAGGAGGAGGGAGGAGAAGGAGGAGGATGAGGAGAGGAGGGGAGCAGGAGGAGGAGAGGGAGGAGGAGAAAGAGGAGGAGAGGAATGTGAAGGAGGAGAGGTAGAGGGAGGAGGAGGGAGGAGGAGGAGGGAGAAGGAGGGGGAGGAGGGAGGAGGGAAGAGGAGGAGGAGAGAGGAGGAGGGAGGAGGAGAGAAGAGAGGAGGGAGGAGGAGGGAGGAGGAGGAGGAGGAGAGGAGAGAGGGAGAAGAAGGAGATAGAGGAGAAGGGAGGAGGAGGGAGGAGGAGGAGGGAGGAGGAGGAAGGAGGAGGGGGAGGAGGGAGGAGGAGGAGGTAGGAAGAGGGAGAAGGAAGAGGGGAGGAGGGAGAGGAGGAGGAAGAGGAGGAGGGTGGAGGGAGAGGTAGAGGGAGGAGGAAGAGGAGGGAGAGGGAGGAAGAGGGAGGAGGAGGAAGCGGAGGAGGAGGATGGAGGAGGGAGAGGGAGGAGGAGAAGGAGGAGGAGGGGGAGAGGAGGAGGGAGGAGGCAGAGGGAGAAGGAGGAAGGAGGGAGGATGAGAGGGAGGAGGTAGAGGAGGAGGAGGAGGAAGGAAGAGGGAGGAGGAAGAGGGAGGTGGAGGAGGGAGGAGGAGGGCGGAGACAGGAGGAATAGGGAGGAATAGGAGGGAGGAGGAGGGATTAGGAGGAGGAGGGGGAGGAGGAGGGAGGAGGAGGAGGGAGGAGAAGGAGGGAGGATGAGGGAGGAGGAGGGAGCAGGAGGAGGAAAGGGAGGAGGAGAAAGAGGGAGGAGGAGGAATGTGAAGGGAGGAGGAGGTAGAGGGAGGAGGAGGGAGGAGGAGGAGGGAGAAGGAGGGGGAGGAGGAGGAGGGAAGAGGAGGTAGAGGGAGGAGGAGGAGGAGGGAGGAGGAGGAGAGAAGAGAGACGAGGGAGGAGGAGAAGGGAGGAGGAGGAGGAGGGAGGAGGAGAGGGAGAAGGAGGGAGATAGAGGAGAAGGGAGGAGGAGGGAGGAGGAGGAGGGAGGAGGAGGAGGGAGGAGGAGGAAGGAGGAAGGGGAGGAGGGAGGAGGGGAGGGAGGAAGAGGGAGAAGGAAGAGGGAGGAGGGAGAGGGAGGAGGAAGAGGAGGAGGGTGGAGGGAGGAGGTAGAGGGAGCAGGTAGAGGGAGGAGGAAGAGTAGGGAGAGGGAGGAAGAGGGAGGAGGAGGAAGCGGGAGGAGGAGGATGGAGGAGTTAGAGGGAGGAGGAGGAATGAGGAGGAGGGGAGAGGAGGAGGGAGGAGGCAGAGGGAGAAGGAGAAAGGAGGAGGAGGAAGGAGGGAGAGGAAGGAGGGATGATGAGGAGGGAGGAGGTAGAGGGAGGAGGAGGAGGGAGGAGGAAAGAGGTAGGGGGAGGAGGAGGTAGAGGGAGGAGGAGGAGGAAGGAAGAGGGAGGAGGGAGAGGGAGGAGGAAGAGGAGGAGGTTGGAGGGAGGAGGTAGAGGGAGGAGGAGGGAGGAGGTAGAGGGAGGAGGAAGAGGAGGGAGAGGGAGGAATAGGGAGGAGGAGGATGGAGGAGGGAGAGGGAGGAGGAGGAGGGAGGATGAGGGGAGAGGATGAGGGAGGAGGAGGAGGAAGGAGGGAGAGGAAGGAGGGAGAATGAGGAGGGGAGGAAGGAAAGGGAGGGAGGAGGAAAGAGGTAGGGGGAGGGGGAGGTAGAGGGAGGAGGAGGAGGAAGGAAAGGGAGGAGGAAGAGGAGGAGAAGGGAGGAGGGAGGAGGAGGAGGTAGAGGGAGGAGGAGGGAGGAGGTAGAAGGAGGAGGAAGAGGAGGAGAAGGGAGGAGGTGGGAGGAGGAGGAGGTAGAGGGAGGAGGAGGTAGGAGGAGGAGGAAGAGGGAAGAGGGAGAAGAAGGGATAAGGAAGAGGGAGGATGATGAGGGAGAAGGAGGCAGGAGGAGGAGGAGGGAGGCAGGAGGAGGAGGCAGGAGGAGGAGGAGGGAGGCAGGAGGAGGACGGAGGAGGGAGGAGGAGGGATGAGGAGGGAGGGGAGGAGGAGGGAAGATGAGGGAGGAGGGGGAGGAGGCGGAGGGAGTAGGAGGGAGGAGGATGGATGAGGAGGGGGAGGAAGAGGGAGAAGGAAGAGGGAGGAGGGAGAGGGAGGAGAAAGAGGAGGAGGGTGGAGGGAGGAGGAGGGAGAGGGAGGAAGAGGGAGGAGGAGGAAGCGGGAGGAGGAGGATGGAGGAGGGAGAGGGAGGAGGAGGAGGAGGGAGGAGGAGGGGAGAGGAGGAGGGAGGAGGCAGAGGGAGAAGAAGGAAGGAGGAGGAGGAAGGAGGGAGAGGAAGGAGGGAGAATGAGGAGGGATGATTATTGCCGTGTGACGATTCTGTGTAGTCACGTCATTTTCTTCCCTTTCCCTAGCGTTTTGGTTCGGGGATTCTTATTTTGGGAGGGGGAGGAGGGAGGAGGAGGAAGAAGGAAAAAAAAATACGACAGTTGGCTGCTCTGGAATGAAAGGAAGACGTGTAGAAAATTTCATCTCAATCGGATGGGCCGTTCGCGAGCGCATAAAGGACATACATACATACATACATACAGAGATACATAAATACGGACGCACATCCTAATTTATATATAAGATTAAGCATAAATAGCTAATCATTGCAATTTTATTTTACTTATACACTTATACATTATATTTGACAAAATGGACAAAAACTTTTACTAATTTGTTAACAGGATTAAACAACTTGTTATTATAACAAATATTCTTTATTATCTATCAATGGCTTTAATTTAGACACACGGCGATTACATTGTCACTACAGTTGTTGATTTCTAATGAGATGTTTGTAACTGCTTGCAATTTTTGACAATATTCTTGAAATCTGGAGCAAGTTTTCTTGTTGAAATTCGCATGACAGCATGCAAGTTGCAGTCCCACAATAAAGACCTATTCTTAAATTTGTTGATCTTCAAGCAAGAGAATGCTTATTCGCAAATGTATGTTGATCCAAATAATGATAAAGGTTTAGCTGCAAAGTTTTTCAAGTTGGGAAATGATTCTTGTGATAAAGATCAATAGAAATCCAGCAAACCATCTGTCTTGAATTTCTCTTTCAGATCATGATCTGCTTGTAAGTCAAGCAGCTCCAACTGTATGTCCTCTGTGGCTGTATCAGCTTCTGCACTAAAAGGTGAACTGAGAATATTGAACTATGGCTCTAATTTCTTGAAATCTTGGAATCTCCATCCAAATTCTTCAATCAATGCATCTAATTGCGCTTTGTATTTTTCAGTCATTTCACCAGAAATGGTTTCTTGTTTCAGCAAAGGGAAGTGACAAAATCTTTTTTCACTTGCTTGTCTGGAGAACAGTGAGAGTTTTGCCTGAAATGATTTTACATATACATACAATTCATGTGCAAACACACCATTGCCCTGAAGTTTGACATGCAGTTCATTTAACTTTTCCATAATTTCAATGGCAAATATAAAGTCTAACTGTCACTCTTTATTGACAATGTTAGTATTAAAGTCACATGCAATGCCCTTCATCTCTTTTTTTTTTTTTTTTTTTTTTTTAGCATATCCTTTTTACAGGACTTAGCTGTCAACACCAGCATCTTTCAGCTGTATGTTGATCTCTTGGCAAGATTACGCTCAGTAGTTTGCCATTGCTTTCTGAGCGGCCGGCTCTGTATCCCGCAAGTCACGAGCGGGGGTCGAACCGCCTCAGCTCTCGCTCCGCTACGAGACTCTGCGTGATAAACGGGATTACAGAGAGAAAGTGTTGTAACCCCACAGCCAGAGAGACCGGCCCTTCATCTCTAGGAATATCAATATTTCTTCTCTGAGTTCCCACACTCGCCTCAACACCTTGCCGAGACTCAGCCATCGAACATTGATGTGGTTCAGGACATCGGAATGTTCAGTTTCCAAATCGTCAAGTAATGACTTGACCTGTCTGTGATTAAGTCCTCTTGATCTGATGAGGTTGACGACACTGACAACTGGGTCAATAACATGCTTGATATTCAAAACAGTTTTACACAGACTTTCTTGATGAATCACACAGTGAAGTGGTAATAATGTGTGGTCTGGATATTCCGCTTTAATCTTATCACTTATCATCTTTACCAGACCTACATATTTTCCAGTCAAAACACGAGCTCCATCAATTGTAACACTTGCCATCTTTGTTCTAAACCAACCCTGATCTTTCAATACAGTTAGTAACAGCATTGAATATATCATGGCCTGTGGTTGTGTCTTTGAGTGACTCAACACTCAGTAACTCTTCAGTTCTGTTTTACAATTCTGTGTGACAGCACAAGACTAGCTTCAGTTGCAGCTTCTTGAATTGAAGACTGTTTAGTGAAAACAGTTTGCTGTTTCTCCAAATTTTTCACCAACTCAAGGCACTTCCTTACCTTCTCTTCGGTCATTAAATTGTATCCGAAATCGTAATGTTTTGTTTGATAATGTCTTTTTAAATTGTACTCCTTGAAGACAGCCACTGACTCACGACACAACAAGCAAACTGATTTGCTACCAACTTTTATAAAACAGTACTTAGTTGTCCATTCATCATTAAAAACACGGCATTCATCTTCAATCTTACGTTTGTTATTGACACTCATCATAACGGTACATGAAATTCTGTAAAAGTCAACAAAATAACTTAAAAACGAATATAACATTTTTATTTCTAAATGCCCTCGCGGGCCGCATAAAATCACTTGGCGGGCCGCATGCGGCCCGCGGGCCGTAGTTTACCCACCCCTGATCAAGAGGATAGAGGTGGGGTGGATTCGAAGAGAATGGCTGCTGGCTCTGGAGCGGTCTCGGCTGGCAAAGATTAGTTTCATCTTCGTGCCAGGGCATGCGGGAGTACAAGGAAATGAGTGGGCTGACAAGCTCGCAGGTGAGGCTGCTGTGGAGGGCGGACGCGCCATGGACCAGGCTGACATTCTGAATGCTCTACGAGAAGTAAGACTTTTGCGAGAACCAAGTGATAACTGTAAATCTATGACCATGGCCAGACTGCGAGAACAACAAATTAAAAGAGGGGTGGCCAAACAAGAACACTACGCAGGAAGCCAAAGAAGATTGATAAACCTACACAGAGCTGGTGTCGTTAGCCGCTACAAGCTGCGGGATTTGCTGAGGAGGGGATCCGAGCACTTATGGACTGAATGGTTCGATGTGCAATGAGGATGATCTGTCGACTAACTAATTAACTAACATGTACAAAATAGTTTTATTTTCCTCATCTTTGTTTGTCTTAATAACCAAACGTCTTTAAAGTTTGAGTTTGCGTATGGTTATGTATTTGCTCTCTTTTTGTGTCCAGTGAAGATTTAACAGGTCTGTGACATGTATATTCAAATGCGTTTGTGTGACTTTACTTTGATTTGTTAAATAACCAATTTTCCCATCCATATGTTGTCATGAGAAATATGCGTGCTTATAACATTCTTTCTGTGTTTGTTATATTTGTTCCAGTCTATAAAGGATTGCATTGCTTTACTATTTATACATCAAAGTTTGTCTGTTCATTTCTGTCATCACATTTCCATCGTCCGTCAGCAGAGAACCTAGATATTCACAACTTCTCACTTTCTGTAATTTCTCTCCTTTGATAAATGTATAATTTGCCATATTTGTTTTATCTGTTGTCATTACTTTAGTTTGTGCCATCCATCATGTGCCATACTGATAAGCGTGGGCGGTCACATTTTGCCATCTCACTCGATCACCAGAGTCGTGGATCAGCTCCATGTTTCTGTCTCGACCACGACACGTGGCCAAGCCATCCGGGTATTTACTTCTCGGTCTTCCCCTTGGTCTCTTCCCTTAAATCAATCATCAAACCTTAAATCAGTTGTCATCAAGTTCTCCAATTTATTTGTTCTCATAACATGCCCAAAACATTTTCACTGTCTACGTCTAATGTCTCTGATAAGTTTGCGATCTTCATTTGTTTCTTGAAGTACTTGTTCATTGGTTATTCTGTCTGTGCATGGTATTCTGTGCATTTTCCTCACAAACCACATTTCTACTGCCATCATATGATTTTCAGCTTGACTGCTCATTGTCCAAGCTTCACATCCATACTAAAATACAAGTTCTATGTAGCACCTCAACACTCTTTTTCTTGTTTCAGTTGACATCTTTTTATTGGTCAGTGTGTTTTTCATCTTGCAAAAGGCTACTTTTGCCATGACGTTTCTTGTTGTAATTTCTACAAGACATTTGCCATCAGATGCTATTACTGTTCCGAGATAATTGTACCTATTCACTTGTTGAAGAATAGTCCCATTTACTTGTATATTACATTGATCTGTTTGTTTGTGCTACTGAAATGTAATCTTTGTTTGTTTCTGTGTTCTTATACTGGCCTGATTTTTCAGTTCTCATTTGTGTTGTTGATAAAAATACTGTCTTGTCAGCGCATGGAAGTTCGTGTATGTCTATTCACCAAATTACAAAGGGATCATTTAAGGAACCAACATGCAACCGTGTATGATGCCTTGTTCTATATTTAAATCAATGTTGTATCAACACATAGTCTCACTGCCCTCTTTTGTATAGTGTTTATGGCGTGCATATAGTGTAGTGAGAAACTAATTTTGTCCTTACAGCTTCAAAATGCTTAGTGTTTCATACATTCAAATGGTTTTGAGTAATCTACGAAGCAAAGGTACATATCTATATTGCGCTTTCTGTTTTTCCTACAGTTGTCCTCATGTTAAATATGTTTTCACTATTTCTTTTAAATCCAGCTTGTGCTATGATTATATTTTCTTATATTTTCTTATCAAGTCTTCTCATGATTAATTTGAATACAATTTTGCTTGCGTGACCTATCAAGGCATAATCAGAATTTCATGTTATACTAGGACAATATTGTTCTAATCCACCCCTTTGCCCATAGTTCTATTTTTTTTTTGTATCTGTTTAGATTAGGAATGATATATTTCCACACTCTGCTCTCTGCTAGCTTTGACAGACTTTGCTGTGATGTTACCTCACCCTCATGGTTTACATTTCTCTAGAATGTTTATTGACACTCGACTTCATCTAGTGTTAGTTCTGGTTATGTCTAATTTGGTATTTCGTTATTTATATTTTTATATTGACCGTCTTTATTTGTAGTTATTTCACTGTATACTAATCTTGCAGTAATCGCCCCATCTGTTAAACATTTGTGTACGTTCATTTATGATCCTTCTATTCATGTATATACCAGCTGCCATTTTGTATTTGATAATTCAGTCAAGTCAGTGTTAAAATGTTGTCCTGTGATAATCTTACACAATGGTTGACACACGGATATTACCTGATTTTTAATATTCAAGTTTTAGGACTCATGTCGACATACTGTATTTTCTGTTCATTTTGGTTTATGCTGTGTGCTCAATAATATTAATTATTCCAGTGTATTAACAGTATTATTATCTGCCGCCCATTATAATTAGTTCCTTGTTGCAGGAAAAAGCATAGTAGTAAAGTGAAATGATATTACATGCCAACTCCACTCCAGATCTGGGCAGCTTTTCTGGTTTTCTCCATCTTCTCTGCCAGCCTGTGCAATTCGCGTGCGTTGTCAAGTTGTTCCTGAAGAGCCACAACAATCTGCAACAATTCTTTCAGTACACCGGTGCCGTTATCTTCAATTTTTATCTCATTCTTCAGATTCCCAATGGCTCTCTCAATCTCTGCTTTCTTCGTGACGCATGGCTGTTGACAATATGTATCTATTTTTGAAAATATAATCCCAGCCTGTTTTTGAATTTCTTCTTTAAGTATTGCATGTTTCAGTGTTATTATCATCCTCTGACGCTCAGATGCAGCCCGTTTGAAGCAGTCAGCTGTGTAGCACCCATGACGCCTCTTCAGATCGTATGCATGTTGTGTTAATTGTTCTCTTTGTGCGATTTGTTTCTCTGCGTTCGTCTCCTTATTATTAAACAAAACACATCTTCTATCGCAGGCTTCATACAGCTGTTTAAATGGACCTGTCTGTATTTTACACCAATCATCAAAAGTTTTGTCTTTTATGTCATCCCCGTGCGTGAGGACAACAATGGTGTGCTTCAAGTAATCCTTGCCAAAAGTTGTCTTGAGAGTTTCAAGCACGGACACTTCTTCTCGTGTGAATACAGCACCAACTCTGAAGACAAAGAGGAATGCATCAACTCCCTCACAACACATTGTCAGTGCCATATTCATGTTGCGTACTGCTCTTTCCGTGTCCTTAAGCATGCTGAGTGTAGTGTCTTGAAGACCTGGTCCATCAACTACCTTAAGTGAAAAATTCTTAAACTCCAAGTATGCACACACGACCTCGGCTGTTTCTGAGTTGAGGTTCCGGCCGACTTCAAAGGCCTTACATCCAAGAATAGAGTTGCCAAGAGCACTTTTTCCATGGCCCGTCTTTCCCATTAACAGCAAGTTCAGTGGCACTTTCTGTGGGAGAGAAACAGGACTAGTTTGAACACGTATGTTCAGTGCATATATATATATATACTAGCTGACCCTGCCCGGCTTCGCCCAGACCCTGGTGGGGAGCATCTCATTTAATTCATATAAGTAGTCATATAAGTTCCCGTTCCCGTTACCGACTGTCTATCTGTCTGTCTGTCTGTCTGTCTGTCTGTCTGTCTGTCTGTCTGTCTGTCTGTCTGTCTGTCTGACCCGGCCCGGCATTGCCCAGCTCCTGGTGTGAAGCATCTCATTTAATTTATATAAGTAGTCATATAAGTTCTCGTTCCCGTTACCGACTGACTGTCTGTCTGTCTGTCTGTCTGTCTGTCTGTCTGTCTGTCTGTCTGTCTGTCTGTCTGACCCGGCCCGGCATTGCCCAGCTCCTGGTGTGAAGCATCTCATTTAATTTATATAAGTAGTCATATAAGTTCCTGTTCCCGACTGTCTATCTGTCTGTCTGTCTGTCTATCTGTCTGCCTGACCCTGTCCGGCTTCATTAAATTCATACAACAAAAAAAGTAACTTAAAAGAACGTTCTTCCACACACCATCCATTATTTTTAATGAAAACTCTTTCTAATCACCTGCATGACTACAGTAACTTCTTAAGCAAAAAAAGATGAGTTACAATGTTATGCAATGTGCATTATTTTTATGAAAACTTTGAAAATGCCTTACAGATTGTATCATTATTTATTATAACTCATATGCCGGTACATAACTATGGACAAAGAGTTTATAAATCTTTGAAAACGATGCCACAATATGACTATAAGTTATACAGAAAAGTTATGCCCCTTGAAATAACTTTTACAGAGTTAGGTCCCCTGAAATATATGAAATTATGATGAAAAATGAAAAATGAAATAATACTGAGTAAGCAGACGATTTCACACTAACAAAATATCACAGTTGGCAGCTCTGGGATGAAAGGAAGGCGTGTAGAAAATTTCATCTCAATCGGATAGGCCGTTCGCGAACGTATAAAGGACATACGGACATACAGACAGACATACAGACAGACAGACGGACGGAGATCCTAATTTATATATAAGATATATATATATATATATATATATATATATATATATATATATATATATATATATATATACTAACTGATAAATTCTCTCCCTCCCCCCCCCCCCCAATCGAACTATATATCACGTTAACATGGCTGAAAGGATAGGAGCGCTCGCTCTTACACGTCCGGTGCGCTGATGGTGGTGTAGGCGCTTCAACATCTACAAGGGCATTAAGTTGGACTTAGAGTTGACTTCTCGTTCAAAAAGCAGTGTCAACCCACTGTACGTAAACTTGCCTTTAGAATCAAGCTGGGGTTGACTGCAATGTTCTGCACCTTATGTTTATAAAATACATCACATCAGGGTGACTTCTGCTTTATATTCTTAAGTGGAGGAAGTTGGAAAATGCGGCAGCTTTGAGTCAAGATTACGCACGTGAGACTCCAATAATTGACTGCGCATTTCCAGATTTTGTTATCGGTTGAAGAACTCAAACTTTACCATCTAATTGTTGAACTCTCACTTTTACGATTGACTGTGGAGTTCTGTCACACATGACTGTTTATTATACAATTAAAATAGTCATAACTGATTGTTGAAATTTAGCTTTGATAACTAATTATAATGTTCATAATTGATTGTGCAATTTAAACTTTACAACATATTTAATAACTCCAACTTTCATAATTAATTATACAATTCAAGATTTTGACAAATAAAATGTATAATTCCAAATAGCAGAACTGAATGTGAAAATGAAATTACTATTGCTGATTATACAGTTCCATATTAATCATAACCAATTGTACATTTATTTTTAAGTTGCATATCCCTTATTTGCAGACGATCAATTCCTGTTTTACAGCGATGAGCGCAGACTATAAAATAATAATAATTTGAGTTGAATATGCAGCAGATACAATGTGAGTATAAAAACAGTCAAAACCGAAGTAATGCAAGTTAGCAGATCGCCTGGTCCACTAAGTATATAGATAAATAGCTCAACTCTGAAACAAGTTAAAGAATTCAAATATCTTGGAAGTATGATCACAGAAGATGGCAGATTGGACAGAGAAATCGAAATCAGATGTCAAACAGCTAGTTTACTTACATATCCACTAGCACCCTTATCGAAACATCCAATTGTACCCATGTCCGCAAAACAACAGATAATAAACAGCACATTCACACCAACCTTATGCTGCCAATCTCAAACATGGACTTTATCCAAATCACACTTTCGCAAAATCAACACCTGCGAAATGAGATTCCTGAGGAGAGCTGCCAACTTAACAATCCGCGACCCATTAAGAAATTATTTTATCAGACAGACTGTGGGATCAACACCTTGTGCCACATTTACTGAAAGACAGAAATTCAAGGTAGTTTGGCCATGTCGTTAGAATGACCCATTAAGAAATTATTTTATCAGACAGACTGTGGGATCAACACCTTGTGCCACATTTACTGAAAGACAGAAATTCAAGGTGGTTTGGCAATGTCGTTAGAATGCAACACCATCAACTACCATCACTGGCCTTACACCAAAGATCATCTGCGACGAGACCAAGAGGACGTCCAAGAAGAAAATGGATTGACATCAAAAACATTGTACAACCACACGGAATGACACTATCCAGTGGCGCCCATCGGGCGCTGGAGCGCAAATTATTCCTCCCAGAAGTTGAAGATGATGACGATGATGATGATGATGATGAAGATCCCTTCAGGACGTTTCAGTCAACACCAGCATTTTTCAGCCGCTGTTGATGTTCTCGGTAAGATTGCACTCAGTAGTTTGCCATTGCTTTCTGAGCGACCGGCTAACATACCCCGTTAGACTTTTTCCGCAGACGCTCCTACCCAGAGGACATCTTGTCCACAGCTTTCTGTCGCATAACCCAGGTCTCGCGGGAAATGTCCCTCGCCAAACATACGCGACCTCCGAACAATAAACCCAAGCTTATCCTCACCTTCCATCCACATGCCTATGCCATCAAGCACAATTTCCTGAGACACTGGTCTATCTTGGAATCCGATCCAACCGCTCGTGAGGTATTCTCCAATGACCCTAGGGTAATTTTCCTCCGCAACCAGAGCCTCAGAGACCACCTTGTGCATAGTCGCCTCCCTACGGTTACTTCATCTGTGGGCACATTCGAATGCCATCGTAAGAACTGTCTGACATGCCCATACGTTGTTCAGACACCTGAGATTTGATTTCCCCGAGGCACCTTCACCTTGAAAGATTCTTTCACTTGTACATCCCGCAATCTGATTTATGTCATCATCTGCAAACGATGTAACATGAAATACATTGGCCAAACGGGCAGACGTCTTGCTGACCGTTTTAGAGAACACCTCATAGACATCAATCAGGGCGCTGACAAACCTGTCGCCAACCATTTCAATTCCTCCAACCATAATGGAGTCGACGATGTATGTGTCACCGCATTAAAACCCTGCTTCTCCAATAGCTCCGTCAGACTCAAAATTGAATGCCAGCTAATCAACAACCTGGGATGCATCCATCCAGCAGGATAAATACTGTTTTGGACGCTACGGTATAACTGTGGCATCTTCCCCAATTGTTTACACTATGTATTACTATGCTGTTCCCCCCCCCCCCCATATCTATACCTAACTGTCCCTACACCCTTAGATTTTCATAGCAGACTGTTCACATATTTTTGGCTACTTAAATCTCATCTGGCAACCCACTTTTAATTCTCTAGCCAACGAGCGCCTTCGCAGCTGGCCAAGTCACCTTTTTTGCCCCACATGGCATAGGGACAGTTCGTGTGTGTGTGTGTGTGTGTTTTCCTTTTCTCGTTGTTTGCTATATTTGGTTGTGTCCTTGACAAAGATTCTGAGAATCAAAACGTCGATAGTCCTGTGTGCCGTATTGTACGCGTTTGTGTGTAGTTTATTTTATTTTATTTTATTATTTATTTTATATATTTATTGAGTGCTTCTGATTTCGGATTTTCACCTGTATTTCGGGATACCATGGATCTCCTTGTAAGGTATGTGCAACGTTGTTGATGTTTAGTACGTTTCTTCTCGCAGGAGTTTAATTTACCTATTTGTTTCAAATTCATATTGTTATATCCTGCTGCAGCCGCTGCTTTTTCTTTCTATCCCGTAAGTAACCAACGCGACGCGATCCGCTTACAAATCTCGCGCAACTGTGTTAATCACGTGGATATACGGGATTACGGAGAAAGTCGATAACCCCTTCGCCAGAACGATTCCAACCCTTTAATGACTGTAAAATTTAATTTCTTTGTGATTGTGCAATTACAGCTCGTTAATGATTGTACAATTTCACCTTTTCAATGATTGTACAATTTCAGCTCTTTAATGATTGTGCAATTACAACTCTTAAAATATTGTTCAACTACAACTCTTCTATGAATGTACAATTAAAAACCTTTAAAGACTACAATTACAACTCTGTAATGGCTGTACAATTAAAACTCGTTAATGACTTACAATTTCATTTCTTTAATGATTAAAATCAAAACAATGTTTTCCCATAGTGAATTTGAATAACGAATACACAAACGATTTATTGCTTGGCATATTTCCCTGCATCTCTTCAGGTACATACTGCAGAAATCACACACAAAAAAGTAACAAGATACACCCTTCAAACTGAAATATGCACAAGTTCACACAGTATTTCAATTGTCTTCTGTAGCGAAATTCCCAGCGAGTTCCCTTTTCATTTTCCATGTTCTGTCTCAATAGGGCACGAGCTATTTATAGCCTAGGAAACCCCACCGGGGATTCCTCGTTTATCGGGTCTTTGTAGAATATATAAATATCTCTACTTTAAAATTGGAAAGCATGGGAATATTTAGTTGTATTCAACACAACTCATCGAGTCACGGAAATCCTAACAGATATTCAGAGACTAGGCACATACTTCGTGAGACCCGGGCTTCTCAGGTCCGAGTCTGTAATATAAATAGGCAGGGCTGATCAATTTAATTTTAAACTGACTATCATGTCTTTCTATTTGCACAAAATTGGCCAATGAAGATTAATCATGATGGCTTATTAAACAACATACAATGTCTCTATCAATCACATGACCGATTTCCAAAACCTGCAGTCAAATCTATGACGTAAGAGGTTTGTGGTGTGTCGGCTTGGCCAGGTTCCCATTACCTTTGTGTATTATCTTGTCAATGCAATTGGGTATGTGTTCAATCACCCTGTTGTTTAACTGCCTCTCTGTTCTGTCGATGTCGGTAGACTGGCACATACATGTGAATTGGTAAATGCAAATGGATTTGGCATACAGAGGGGAAGGTTTTTGTACTACTGTGGTAGGTATAGTTGTGGTTCTATACCTAATAACTGGAGCTACAGCATAGAATGTTCTGCTGACTGCTGTAATGAGCCGGTCCTGTAGACGTTGTATTACGCCATCCCCTCTAAAGGTTAGCAGGATAAATTGTTTTGACAGTCAAGATTATTGTCAACTGGTGAAAACAAAAACCAACAATAATTATTATAACCACATACCCCATTTTCGTCCCATGCAGTTTGACTGGAAAAAAAGCTCCCCATGTCTCACTGACGATTTCACAACTGTTTGCTTTTGAAACGGTGACTCTGAATACATGAAAACAACAGCTACAACATTATAATTAAATTCACAACTGTGGGTGGGTATTTAAAGTGAGAAGAAGGAAGGAATGAAAATTTTTGTGAAATTATTTCCCAGATGATCTCACTGGTCTCAGAATAGAACTCATAATGTCTTGCGGTGATTAAAATGGTTATAAACGTAGGATTAGAGTGCCTACAGTTGTTGCGTCCAGTAGTCTACATGTCCAGAATACATATAGTATTGCAGTATTTCTGCAAGTTACTTCTGGTAATACGTATGTTGACATGGGTTAAAATTTTACTTATAAGCATGCATAAATAAACTTGAAGTAACAATAAAACATCATGCACCTAGATGTACTCGTAGAGATAACCCTGTTAAAAGGAGGGTTCCGAGCTCGAATATTCAGAGTTGACAAGTGATGGCTTTACACATGACACAATGTTACCATGGCGATGTGACTGAGTCGCTTGCCTCGCAATTTGAAGGTCGTAGGTTGGTCCACCAGATTGCGTCGTTCAGACTACAAATACAGCTTATCCCGAGACTATTGGATCTCATCACTGGGGCTACGGAGTTCGTGCATTGTAAGATGCTCCCGGCAAGAGAGAGACCGAGTCAAATAGGTAAAACCTGCAGCTTTATTATTTACTCTCCATACACAGGCCTGCCGTCACGCTGGTTGTGGGTTTGATCCCCGTAATGGCGGATTTGGGGATTCTTCAAAATTACATGGAAATATAAAGAACGGAAAATCCCGAAAAGTAAGTCAGCTTTACAAATTTACAATGTGTAACAAAAATAAAAGAAGGTATTGCGGCGATAAGTCTTCATCAGCAGACAATAACTAGAAACACATCATAAAACGCTGTCACATAATAGACCAACGTGATTTAACCAGTGATGAGAATAAAAGGCGTTCTGAATTAGCGGCATGTTCGAGGCCAAAGGTTGTTTCAACAAATCCAGAAAATGTAGCTGCACGTGTTTACATCTGGTGGACAGATTAGGAACATTAGGTGGTGAGTGAGAAAAATCCCGGCATCGTTTTGACAGTTTATCAACATTCGAATACAGATAGAACCCATCAGATCCTGGTTACAATCAGATGTCAACCATCACAGGTCGGACACAGTTAACAGCTGCAGATGTGTAGGGGAAGTGAGTGAGGTGAATCAATACATCGCTTTGACAGTTCATAAACAGGTTGGATTGAAAGCGGAAGTACTCAGCTCGGAAGAAAACAGTCCGTCTGTCATTTAGAGTTTCCGGACATCAAGAAGATTGGCGGTTTGTTGTGGAAACTGTTGTTGGGATCATACAGTAACTCGCTAGCTTGGTGGGGGATGTCAAAACAAGTGATGACAACTCTGACAGTGACTAAGCCAGGGAGGATAGATTCTTGACAATGGATGATATGCCAAAATAACACCTGCAGGACATCAACCACGTCACATGACCAATTTTAGGCGTTCGCCAAAAACCATGATTGGAGAAGCTAGTTGAACTCAAACCGTTGATTGAGGCGGACGTGCTTCGGCACCGCGGTTCTGATTGGAAATATGTCTTCCGTGTGCGAATTGAGTTAATTTAATTTTACACGTGCCTGTCATGGCAAGAGTAGATGTGATTTGATCTAACTGCGGTGTTGCTTAAGGTAGAACCTATTATAATTAGTTCTAATTAATATAGGCTGTAGCCTTGTTAAAACTAGAGTGTGATGATTAGTACTGTTAGTGGAAAACTAGCTAGAGTAGGGAAGTGATACTTGGCTCTGTTAGTTGAAAATAGATTAGTGTAGTGTTGATAAGCTCTACTAGTTGAGAATTGAGTAATGGGCAATAATTGGGATCTTCCAGTGGGTGCTCCCTGGTGGGGAGGGGGGGGGGGGTGGGTTCCGCACGCTGTTGGTTGTTTTTTTTTTTTTCTTCTTGTCTTGGCCTGATGAAAACCTATGTGTTCAGTTCATCTGTCCCTGACAGAGTTAGGTTCATTGTATTGTATTTTGCTGAGCAAGGGCCAATGGCCACGATCATCTAATAGAGATCAGTGACGGAGAGGCTATCACCCGTTGTATTATATATTTTACAGGTTCCCTCTGGTCGGGATGAAGAACACAGAATCATTGAAAAAACCATTCCCGGATAACTTTTTGGCGCCGGAAGATTGGCCAGCAACTTTATCCATGAGCCTATGCTAGATGAAGATGATCAACATTGCTCAGGGGAGCTGAATGATAGAAGTATCCTACAGGATAAGTACCGAATGAGTGGTAGGTCATACCAGTCTATAACACACCAATAGTGATTGAGGTTCACATTGGAGGAAAGATAACATTTAAGTGTAGTTGTTCCACATATCGAGAACATTATAACGTTAAGACAATAACGAGAAAATAAGGAAATCTATAGAACATTTCGCAAGAAGGACACACGCCATGTTCATGGGACAGTGTTCTATTGTTTTTTTTTTTACTGTGCAGGAATTATGAGATCTCAGTTTTCTACAAACAATTAGGAACAGTTTTGTTAGGAACAAACATTAATAGTGTTCCCGGACTGTAGTTTCGAATGGGACTCAGATTTCATGGTTATCAAGGTTCATGGAGGATAACAAGTCTGGCGGAAAAGAAGCGGCAATTGGTGAGGTCTATTGTACTGACTCGTGTGATGTCGTGTAATCCTTGCCATGATGAGTGGACTCTGATCCTGAACTTTGAAGGCTGACCTATACATTTACATTAGAATACTCGACACACATTTTCTTCGCATACACGTCTCATATACGTTACACTTTTCTTTTAATAAATTAATCTTTATTAATTTTTTAGAAGCAAGAGTTGTTGAGTATGTTGCGTTGGGGAAGTAT